>JAYESA010000009.1:102803598-103001098 GCA_036927795.1 Iris macrosiphon
AATGATTTCATCAACTTGCAAACTTTGTCTTCAAGCCCTTTGATGACAAATCCTTCCGGTTGTTGCATGTAAATATCTTCGATCAACTATCCATTCAGAAATATTGTTTTAACATCCATCTGATGTATAACTAGCTTATGAATTGCACTTAGAGCAATCAACATCCTGAGGGGTTGTCATCCGCGCTACTGGAGCATATGTGTCAAAGTAGTCGGTCCTCTGCTTCTGAGAAAACCCTTGGCTACCAGCCTTGCGTTGAACTTGTCAATATTTCCATCGGCCTTCATCTTCTTAATGATCAACTTGCATCCGATTGATTTAGCTCCTTCAGGAAGATCGACCAACACCCAGTGTTGTTGGAGGTTATTGAGTCATACTCATCATCGATAGCCTATCTCTAGAAGACGCCTCTGGTCTTCATCAGATCATCATAGGTAAGCAGATCTGATTCCACATGATAGGTGATAAAATACTCTTTGAAGTCCTTATGTCTCCTCACTCGCTTAGTTATCGATTATGCGAGTTCTGGTTTGAACGTTGTCTCTGCAATGACTTCTTCTTGGACTACATTTTCATTGGAAGCGTTAGCCTCCTGTGCACTCACATTATTCTCTGGAATATCCGCGATAACAATGTTCTTGTAACTTGCAAATTTATCTTCAAAGAATTCTGCGTCACGAGATTCGATGATAATATTTGATTCAATATCAAGAAACCTCAGAGTATCACTCTTCTCAGCATAGCCCAGAAAGATAGTCTTCGTAGTTCTCATACCCAGCTTCTGAATCTTCAAGTCCGGAACATTCATATATGCCAGACACCCCCACACTCGAATGATATTCAAGTTGAGTCTGATTTTGAACCAGAATTCATGAGTGCAAAATGCTTTTCTGAAGTATATTCCTTTATAAGACATCACCATCTGCCCAGCATTGATGTCCATCCTCAAGCCTGCATTATAGAGCAGACTTCATGAGACCAGGTTCTTAGCAATCGTCGGTACGTGCTTCACATCTTGAAGAGTCAGCGACTTCCTCGAAGTCATATTCGGCACCACTGTTCCATTCCCAAGGACTTCAGCTTGTGTCTGGTTCGCCGCCATAACCTTCTCAAAGGTAGGTTTATAGGAGATGAACAATTACTTCTTTGAGCAAACATGGCAGGAGGCTCCAGTGTACACCCACCAGTCAGAGTCGACACCAGTTGAAGCCACATGCGCAATAATCGCAACCTTTTTAGGCTCTTCTTGCTCAGTCTGTTTAGACTTGGATTTGCAGTCTTTCCGGTAGTGACCCTTCTTACCACAGTTGAAACATGCCCCATCATTCTTAGGCCTTCGCTTGAACGAAGCTGACTTCACCTTCAGATGGTAAAAGTCCTTATTGTGAGAAGCATTTTGCTTCCCCTTGGAGTCACCAACATTCACCAAGTTGGCCTTGGCCAATTGTTTGGTCAGCGTGTCCATCTTGTTTTGAGCTCTCAACTAATCCTCAACGTGGATCCAATGCAGTAGGAGATCAAGGTTGACCTCCATCTTCTTCCGGTGCATGTCTGAGATAAAGTTGCTCCATCCAGGCAGGAGCTTGGCAACAATACCCCCACAACGAAAGCGTCGACCATGGGTATGTCATTATCCTCAAGTTTTTGACGTAACTTGAGAAATTTTTTGACTTGAGGCAACATCGTCTTGTCGTCCTCAAATCGCATCTTCCAGATTTTTCGGTCACATGGATTTTGTTCCCGTTCTCATCAGCCTTATAATGATTTTTCAGTGACTCCCAGACGACCTTAGCATGGTTCGTCTTACTGTATGACTCCGACAAAGTATCATCCAAGGAGTTCAGAATCAGCAACTTGCAGAGGTTCTCTCTCCTCCACTTGTTCCGTGTAGTAGTTGTACTAGCAATTGGCCAAGCATTATCACCCTCCGGAATAACATGCTCAGGATATGTCAACACGTAATCAATGTTTACGAGTTGAAGATTAAGACTGACATTTCTCTTTCAGATATTATAATGCTCCCCGTTAAACTTCTCAAATTTGTTAAAACTTGTATCGAAAAATCTTGCACGGTTGTTCTCCATCTTAACAGGATCTTGCTTTGAGATTGTTATTCCCGAGGCTTAATCAAATATGGTATAACGAGCCAAGAACAGAGGTTCAAGCAAACTTTACAGTCTACCTTCTGTTTGATCCTTAAGTTGCAGTCGAGACTCGGAAGTTCGTGCAAACTAGTTTGCCCTCTGAATTCTCGATTCCAACGAAGAACTATAATATATATTTCTGATTACAACTTTGCTTACAAGAAAACAATAATCAGAATCAAATTTCATTATTTCTTGCAAACCCAGTTGCAATTGAGACTGAACGAGTTACACAGAGAGAAGTGGAAGGAGAAGAAGATGAATCTCTGCTTGCTGGGGTGATAATGATCACCGTTGCTCAAAGCAAGATTCGTCCCACCACGATTTGCTTCCAGGACCAAGCAAGTTCTTGAAGAACTTCTGGAACACTCGTTGTCACCATCTTCCTGGACTTGCACGAACTTCCTGGACTCCAATGGCGACTACAGCAGCAACTATCTTCGTCTCTCAATTTCGAAGTAAGTTCTCAAGGGGGCACAAAGAGAGTATTTATAGAGGAGGGTGGAAACGCTAACCCCCAATCATGGCCGCCAAATGATTACAGAAAGATAGGAATGAATTAAATTCAAATCCCACAAAAATTGGATCTTAGTTAACGATCCAATCTTTCCATAACAGTTCAAATCCCGCATTCAATAGGATTAAGCGCCAACCACGCTCTCGGCGCATATGCACGCAGCAGCTCAACTGAACTGCTCCTGCTCGCATAAGCCAACAGCGTAGCAGCACATGCGCACACCAGTGCAGCAGCGCATACGCGCATTGCTGCACAGTCGTGCATCGCCTGTGCATAGCCTGCGCATGCACCCAATCATGCATCCAGATCATGCGCCTGCGTAAGCTCCCGCGCATGCAACTCGTGCATAGAATGAGCGCACGAGCGCAACTAATGCGCACAAGCGACATGCGACGATGCTTACGTGCTAAGTGCAAAGTGCGCCAACAAAGTGCTACTTTGCTTATGTCCGAGTCCTAGTCCGAGTCGCTAAGTCCCACCACACCCCATGTGCACCTCTCAACACATACAAAGTATTATTTTGAGATACCCACTTTGTGGTGTAGCCAATATGGGACTATCTTTCACTATCCAAAGACAAAACACTAACAATATGATGTGTATCACCATCCATTTGGTTGGAAACATGGTAACTTGCAGAAGGAAGAAACAACACATTGTGAACAATCAACTGAAGAAGCTGGGTATCGATCAATGGCAAAAATTGTACCAAATTTGCTATGAAACTAGATCCTATTGTGGAAAAATGGTTGCCATCAATATTGCACGCCACCTGGTGCAATATCTCGCGTTCGTTTGCGCACTTAAGTTTGGTGTAACCTTGACAGAGTTGATCCATGAGGTATGATATTGGATTTGACATGTATGACATCAAAAGGAAAATCCCTTATTAAGTTGAGAACGGAAATATTTTTAAAAATGATGTCCAAAACATACGATCAGGTCAAACGACCGTTCTTGTTAGAAGTACTCAAGAGGTATGGTTTCTTCCAGAAATTTCTCTGATAAAAACTCGAATTTTCTGTTAGTCCCGAGGCTTAATCAAATATGGTAGAACAGAGGCCAGGAACAGAGGTTTACGCAAAATTCACAGTCTACCCTCTGTTTGATCCTGAAGTTGCAGTCGAGATTTAGAAGTTCACGCAAACAAGTTTGCCCTCTGAAGAACTCGATTGCCAACGAATATATATATATATATATATATATATATATATATATATATATATAGCCGATTACAACTCCTTCTGGATTACAGAACTCAAGAACCAAAACACGTTCTTCCTTGCAAACGCAGTTGAAATTAGGACAACGTTTACAACAAAATAGAACTCGTTTTTCCTTGTAAACGCAGTTGCAATTGGGATAGAACGTTTACAATTAAAAGAGAGAAGAAAAAGAGAATAAAAATAATTCTTGTTGGGGTGATGAAAATCACTGTTGTTCAAAACAAGATTCGTTCTCTATCGACGATCTGCTCACAGGAGCCAGCAAGTTCACAAGAGAACTTCTGAAACGCTCGTAGTCACCTCTATGTGTGACTCGAACGGACTCCCTGGACTACTCTTATTTCATTTTTTGGTGTCACCAAAAGGAGACTAGGGGCTCTATTTATAGAGAATGGTGAAAACTTATCTCCACTCCCAGCCGAAGTAAGACTAAAATACCAACTCCCAAAATAAGGATTGATATTCTAAATCCTGCAATCAAAGGAGTCACTTGCAATCTACGCAGCCCGCGCATGCGCTCAACAACACAGTAGCGCATGCGCGCAGGCTAGCAAACACGCAGCGCACATAGCCGTATATGCCGCACATGCACGTATATGCACATAATCGTGCATATCGCACATACGCAACAACCATAAATGCAACCCGTGCAGCAACCGCACATAGCCCGCGCATGCACTCGCTTATACGCCCATGCATGCACCCGCGCTAGCAACCGCGCATGCTATTTGTGCATGCAACTCTCTCAAAAACTCGCGCATAAAACGAGCGCAACATCTGCTCACAAACACCATGCAACGATGCTGACGTGCTAAGTGCAAAGTGCTTCATCAAAGCCTCACTTTGCGCCCTTGAGTCCGAGTCGCTAAGCCTCTTTAGGGCTTTAGCTCCTATGAGAATTTTTCCAAGAGAATGACAAAAGTCATAAATGCTTTCTTTAAGGATTTAACCTTAATCCTCCTATAAAAATACTCCCACATGGCACCCACATGTGCCTTACCACAACCCATATGCATACCTGAATAACAAACAAAGCCTTATATTGAAAAATCTACTTGGAGTTGTAGCCAATGTGGGACTATCTTTGCTAGTCCTAAAGATAAAAACTCCAACAATCCTCCACATATCTCAATATATATGGGCTGAGCGTTCCTCACAGTTGTTTGCCAAATTCGAAAGTCTAAAAGAGCTCAATTTAATCGACAAACTAAAGAAAGTACAAAGAGATCCTAAACAGACAATCTATGTACAGTTTTTGATTCTAGGGGGTGGCGATGGAGATTGAGTGCTGTAGTGACTCTTTTACTCCGTTGACGGTTCCTCCGTTCTTTCTTGTGCATGTTGCTCGTCGGGGGTGGTCTGGTCTCTCTAAAGCAGAAAAAGCCAGCTGCTAGAATGTTCAGGTTGCTCCTATATATAGCCATCGTGCTGATGGACCATAGGTGCCACATATGCCTCTGTTTGGTGGCCGCATAAGGCTCCTTTAGCAGAATACAATTGCAACTGTAACCGCATGCCATGGGCAGATTTTCACGTGGTCTTGGTTGAGATATAATGTTGAAGAGATCTCGGGGTGGTTGCGTGTGTGACTTGGTCAACTGGACACATAGCACTGATTGCGCGAGAAATCGTCTTCGGTTGTAACAGAAAGATTCTGCAAGTCGAGAGCCGCATAACGTCTTGGTCGCATATTGTCGTGGCCGCATACGGACTCCAATTTGGCCTTGGTCGGATGGACACTCTGGCCGCACGGCATTGTGGTCGCATATGTTCTCTCGTATGGCCTTGGTCGGATGGACACTCTGGCCGCATGACGGTGAGACCGCATGGGTCTTATAGCCGCATATGTGCTCTCGTTTGGCCTTGGTCGGATGGACACTCTGGCCGCATGATGGCGAGGCCGCATGGGTCTTGTAACAGCATACATGCTCTCGTTTGGCCTTGGTTGGATGGACACTCGGGTCGCATGTTGACGAGGCCGCGTGAGTCTTGTAGCCGCATACGTGCTCTCGTTTAACCTTGGCCTGATGGACACTTTGGCTTCATAAGGACGATGACGCATAACGCCTTGGCCGCATGTGTGCTCTCGTCCGCCCTTCGTCTGATGGATACTTTGGCACGCATAGAGTCGAGGCCGCATGTGTGCTCTCATCCGCAGTCTCTAAAAAGAGGGGCCTCTCGGAACGTCCAAGTTCTTCCTCTTTTCCTTGTTGAAACTATGAAGTAGGAGTTCTGACTGGCGAGAATCCGGTTGACTGCATAGGTGGTAGTCACTTGTGTATGCAGGTGCAGGCCCAGACCGTGCTTCAGGGAATATAGTGCGTTGAGATGTGCAGCATCCGAGTAGTTCAAAGATAGCCCTTTATTGATGAAATAGGGTATCTCGTCTTCCGGAATTACATCATCGAGAGAAGGGACGTTAGCATGGGTGGCCGCGTGCTCCTCCAGCTCGTCTTTCCCGAGCTCTACCCCTAGTGCGAGCGAAGGCTTCGGGGGTTTCCTGCACACCTTTAACACAAGAGGTTCGAAAGTTGTAGCAGGTGCTGGACCTTCCTTCAGTGATCGATTCGGTCTACGAAGACGAACGACGAGAGGTTCATGTGCTTTCTTGTGCAGTTTTACTTTGAGGGGAGGAGCTGTGTCGGGAGCGCGTGCTTTGAGATGGACTCTCAAGGGCTCGTCTGATGTTGTCCCGGTATCTGTCTCATCGTCGGCATTATTGTCACCTTCATCCTGGTGGACTTGTTTGTAGAGGATCGAGTCAGAGTAATAGGCCTCGACCCCTTTGAATGAATTGTCGGCAAATTCAGTCTTGACGACGCAATGATCGTCCACGTACTTCAAGCACTGGTGCAAGGTTGATGGTACGATCATGTATTGATGTATCCATGAACGTCCCAACAAAACGTTGTAGGATACGTCTACGTGACGTAGTAGGTGACCTCTATTTTCAAGTCGTCGATCTGATATTTCAGGCGAATCATGCCCAGAGGGTAGCTCCTCCCTGTGTTGAAGCCACTGATGGCAGTATTGGTTGCTTCCAGGCGATGCATCGGAATACCCAAGGTCGGAGCAAACTCCGTAGGATGATGCTGATTGACGAGCCGGGATCGATGTGCATCCGCTTCACTTTGATGTCATCGATGTACCCTGTGTAATACAGAGGACGATCATGCCGATTGTTCTTCAGCAATATGTCTTATTGTGAGAACGTGTTGGGTATCGCCTCCATCACATTATTGCAGTGGGGGCATGCGACAGGATCCTCAACTGGCGGCTTGACCAGAGCCAGGTAGGTGTCGGCATTCTGCAATGTCTTACTCAGAGCAATCTGAGTGTCTTTGGAGAGCCGGAGAAGCTCAAAGAGTGACAACTTCGCTAGAGTGTTGGCGATCTAGGCCAAGATGTCGAAGTTTTAGGACTTCTCTAGCCCTTGAGCTGAATCTTTGCGCAGCAGTTTTTCGAAGCGAGTTTCTTTCTACTCGGACTTGTCCGCTACTGGAGGCTGGGATGGACCCGGATCAGATTCTGCAGGTGCGACTGTTGGAAGTGCACCATCGTCAGGGATACCATACTCTCGCTGGTACACTAGGCCTGACCTTGTTGTTCCTGCTATTGCTTCTTCGTACGGGATAGAAACCGTGTAGCAAGATTTGGACTTCTTGCCCTTAGTCTTGGTGGCAGAATGTGTTGTCTGCTGGATCAATTCTGGAGCAAGATTGGGATGAACCCACATGACCTTCCCACGCGGCGTAGTGAGAGGTATCAGCCCGGCTGTTTGGTCACGAGCTGGCAGAAGATTGACGACCTCCATCGTTGTCCGAAAAATTGGGATTACCCCATCTTGGGCTTTTGTCGTCGGGAAGTTGCCGAACTGGAGAGATACCATATTTGCGGCAACCGTATTATCATCGAAGTCCAAGGGGAGGACCTTGGTGTCGAGCAGATGCTGGATGTACCGCTTCAGTGTATAGCAGTCCCACGTCACATGATGGACGTAACGATGGTAGTGGTAGTATTTCAGATTATTCATCTCGTCTGCCTCAATAGGACGCTTGACGTCGGAAAGCCGAATCTTGTTCCTCTGCATCAGCACGTCAAAGATTGCCATGACTTCATCGTCTTCGAAAGAGTAGGTCTCTTTCGGTTTTGGAGTTTCTTTCGGCTTTGGAGCTTCTGCCGGCTTCTGCTCGGACTTCTTGGCAAGTTAGCGACAAGGGCTTGCTTTCCTTTGCCATCACGACTATTGTTGACGCTGATGTTATTACTGTTGTTATAATGACGTTTTTTTCTATCATCGGTAAGGGAGATCTGTAGTTCCCAAGAGCCGAGCGTACTTTACCTTCTTCTCAATGCCGACAGCGTTTATGATGACTGCTGGAAGTAGTTTTCTACGACACATGTCCATCAGTGTGGACTCAGGATTGCTAGGAGGCAACTTCAGTGTTGCTTGCCTGTATCGTTCGATGTAGGCACGTACAGACTCCTCTTTCTGAATAATGTCCATTAGGGAGGACATTGTCATGTCGCTTCCCCCGTCATAGAATCGAGCGAGAAAAAGATCCTTTAGGTCGTCGAACGACGAAATGCAGTTGTCTTGTAGACTGCAGAACCAGTTAAAGGCTACTCCGGATAATTTTCCTATAAAGAGCTTAGTGAGGAAAGCGTCACTGCGAGGTAGGTGCCCGTTGCCTTCTCAAAGTAACTCATGTATTGACGGAGAGATGTCTTCCTGTAAAATGGGTTCAGATTGAAAGGCTTGTACTTTGGCGGATACGACACATCTCTCCAGTCGAGGGGATATGGTTGCCGTATCCTGATATCGCGGAGTGTCCCTATTGCCTAGCGAGTCCAGAAAAGCTCTCAGTTCTCGCACCTCCCGAATTGCTTCTTGGACTTCATCTGATGCAGAGGGAGAAGATGACCCTGGTAGAGCATGACGGCCACCAGCGGCATGAGGGAGAAGACGACCCCGGTAGAGCATGACGACCATTGAAGAGATCATTCGATGCCACTGTTGGTATTACCGTGATCTGTGCACCAACCACAAGAAGATCATTCATGAGCTCCTGAAGCCAGTCTGCTTCATCCGCTGCAGCTAATAGTGCATGAAACTCAGACTCTATAGATAAGTGAGAGAATAAGAGCTGCTTCTTCGACTTCCATGATATAGCAGCACTACCTATAGATCTACTTCTTCGACTTCCACGATATAGTAGTTCCACCCATGGAGAAGACACATCTTCTTGTGGACATTTTCGCTCTCTTCTTATGAGTACCAGCTGGCATCACTGAAGCCTTCCACTACTGTCAAGAACCCGCTGTAGTACAGAGCAACCCTGTGAGTCCTCTTGAGATATCTCACGATTCTCTTCATAGCTTTCTAGTACTCAATAACTGGATTACTCGTGACCGACTCAGCATCCCCATGGCAAAAGCTATGTCAGATCTGGTGGCACTTGTTCCATATATCAAGCTTCCAATGACACTAGAGTACTTTGACTGTCTGACGCTTTCTCCTGGGTTTAGCTTCAGCTTTTGGTCACACCTGTAAGGAGTATTGATCCATGAAAGATCCTAATATCCATAGCATGTGAGCATCTTTTCCACGCAGTGCGCTTGTGACAGACCAAGCCTAGCTTCCATCCAATTATCTTAAACCCCAAGATGACATCCGCATCATACATAATTTGGACAAGAGGAATCTTTGTTCTAGTGACACATTCTACATTCATGTACAGGATTAGTATGTCGTCCACATAGAGACAAACGATGACACTTCTATCACCAGCAAACTTCTTGTAAACACACTTATCAGTCTCGCTAATCTTGTAGCCATTTGACCTGATGACTCTGTCAAACTTCTCATGCCATAGCTTGGAAGCTCGCTTCAGGCCGTACAGAGATTTCACCAATCTACAGACTGTCTTCAAGACCTTGAACGACAATTTTTTTGGTTGTTTTTTGTAAATCTCTTCAGTAAATTTCCTATTCAGAAAAGCTGTCTTGACATCCATCTGATGAATAATCAGCTTATAAATAGCAGCTATGGCAATCGGCATCCTGATAGTTACATCCTTGTCACTCGGGCAAATGTGTCACATTAATCAATCTCCTGCTTCTGAAAAAATTTCTTCACTACCAGCCTAACCTTGAACTTATCAACTGTTCCATCGGCCCTCATCTTCTTCTTGAAGATCCATTTACATCTGATGGTTTTAGCTCCTTCAGGAAGATTAACCAACACCCTAGTATAGTTGGATGTTATGGAGTCAATTTCGTCATGGACTGCCTCCTCCCAAACAATCGCGTCACTGGTCTTTATCAACTCATCATAGGTATGTGGCTCAGCTTTCACATGATAGATGATAAAGTCATCTCCAAAGTTCTTTGGCCTCCTCACTCACTTTGCTGACTGCTCAACGAGTACTGGTTCAAGCATTGTCTCTTTAACGACAACCTACTCTTAGACTACATCTTCATTGGAAGTATTTGCTTTTTCGGAGCTAATAATATTTTCCATAACATCCGCAAGAATAATGTTCTTGTCTCTAGCAAACTTGTCATCAAAGAATTTCACGTCGCGAGAGTCAATGATATAATTTGATCCAATATCAAGGGATCTCCGAGCATTACTCGAAAAGTAGAGAGGATTGTTCTTTCTCAGAGGAACTATGCACTGGACCTTCTCACAAAGACAAGGATGTTGGGATGCAAACCTGCAGCGACGCCGATCAATCAGAGGTTCAAGCTGGATGCTGAGACTGGAGAACTAGTTGACCGGGACAGATACCAGAGACTGGTGGACAAGCTAATCTATTTGAGCCACACACATCCTGATATCTGCTTTGTAGTGAGTGTGGTGAGTCGCTACATGCATGATCCAAGGAAGGATCATATGGACGTAGTGTACCAGATGCTGAGATACATGAAGGGTGCCCCCGGAAAGGGGTTGATATTCAGGAAGAATGATCACGTGAGCATCGAGGGCTACTGTGACTCTAATTGGGCTAGCTGTACTGATGACATGAGGTCTACCTCGGGCTATTGCATATTTGTAGGAGGCAACTTGGTCTCTTGGAGGAGTAAGAAGCAGTCAGTGGTTGCCAGATCGACAGCTGAAGCGGAGTACAGAGCTATGACCTTGGGAGTTGCAGAGCTGCTATGGCTGAAGATTATGCTGGTGGAGCTAAAGCTGGATCAAGGAGCCAAGATGAAGCTGTGCTGTGACAACCAGTCAGCCATCAGTATCGCTAACAATCCAGTGCAGCATGACAGGACCAAACACATCGAGATCGATAGGTTCTTCATCAAGGAGAAGTTGTACAGTGGACTACTGGAGCTAGGCCACGTTCCAACTAAGGATCAGGTAGGAGAGTTTGACCAAGGAACTTATCTCTGTAGATATGATTAGAGGATGTGATAAGATGGGCTTAGTGAATATCTTTCGCCCATCTTGAGGAGGATTGTTGCTATATTAGAATGTATTAGAGGGTTTTATGTAAAATGGAGGGTTGTAAGGCTATATATATATATATATATATATATATATATATATATAGCCAAGAGATTATTAATAATAAAATATAACTCCAAAATATTCTACATACTCGGACACAATAATTTTGCGCAAAAGGACTACTTATTTCGAACACGTTGTACACTTAACGGTACAGTTTGAAGTTAGGGTTGACAATGTCACCCATAAAAATATCATCAGCCGACAAAATCTTACTATAGCAAATTGATGTTAGAGGAACATCTGGACCTGTACACTGTCAGGTGTATTCAGAAGGTACCAAACGTCAGGGTCACCGAGCGATACCGAGTTCCTTTCTCCATCGACGCTTATAGAGGTGAAATTTATTACAATATGATGGATGAGTTTGACGTTTGTCATATTTTGCTTTGGAAACCAAGGAAGTTCGATGTTAGCACGAAACATGACGAACGCAACAATACGTATTGACTGGTGAAGGATGAGGTGAGGTACATACTTATGTGTTTACAGAAAAGTATCTGAACCGAATCTTTACAAGAGCAAAATTTTCTTTCATTGGCAGGTCCCACGAAGAAAGCAAAAGTGGCTTCAAGGAGGCCTGTGAGGTGTATAACTTGGTAGGAAAGGAAAGCCTAGAGACCAAAGAGTCAACAGAGGAAGGAGCAGTTTAATCAGAGGTACGACCGATTCTCTACGAGTTTCGCGCTATTGTTCCAGTAGAGCTTTCTGGAGAGATACCACCCATGCGTGACGTCCAACACAATAATGATCATGTTTTCGAGGTGAGTTTGTCGAACTTGTTATACTACCACATGATCCAACAAGAGGGTGAGGATCTTCGAAAAAAGTGGACTTGTGGCAATAGAACTCATGGTCAAATTTTCTACAAGAGAAGGGGAATGCGATTATTTGGGAGAAGATGAAGGACTTGATGTGGAAGAACTCATGATCGAGTTCTAAAAAAGAGGAGGGATCCGCCTCGGATTTATACACCCCACTATAGGTAGGGGAAATATTTGGAAAGATTTGTCCATGGATTTTGTGTTCAGGGCTGCTAAGGACTCAGCGGGGCTCTACACTCAGTATTCATAAGGGTAGACCGATTCTCAAAGATAGTCCCTTTCATATCTTGTAAGGGAATGGTGGATGCGACGCATTTGACGATATTATACATGCTAGGTGGTGCAAATTGCTTCAGAGATTTCCGTACCAACACCATAGGCTCAAAGTTATCAATGTTAGTGATAAAGTCATGATGTACTTCGGGAGGGAGGTATTATCGAATGGGTAATACAACGAGCTTCGCCTGACGACATTTTGGCCAGTGAAAGTATTAAGAAAGTGGAAGGTCTAGTAGGGAAAGAATGCCTCAATGAGCTTTACAATCACTGACAACAAAGCACTATATCCAAATGATGGTAAAAAGAAATCAAATCGAATTCTCTATAAGAGAAGGGGTTTGACAAGGCCATGTGCCAAGAAGGCCAAAACAAAACAAAACAGGTAAGATCTATTTTTGGCCAAAATTTTGAATATTCTTTTTGATAAAATTTCCCAAACATGGCTTACCTATTTTTGGGCAAACGTTGGGATATTTTTCACCAAATATTTTACAATCTTTTGTATTTTCTTTTTATATTTTTGTTCTAGTTTAAGTAGGATTAGTTTCTTAGGGATTGAGTTAGGTTTTCCTATAAATGTAGCTATATAAGAAACAATAAATTATGTTGAATATTATTGAATTACTTATTGAATTATAGTATGTTTCTTGTTGATTCTTGGGTTTGGAAATTGACGTTTCAACCCTCATATCTTGGGTTGTTGGGGGTTGGGGGTTGTTGGTTTAGTGATTTGTGTTTCCATGGTGTGTCACCTTGTCGAAGGTGCATGAAACGTATACTTAGAACCAACTCAACTTCCCTCAAGTTGGCGCCTAGGTGGAGCATCTCCATCAGAGGTCCGAGCCAAGGACCTAAGGTTGGAGGGATTATATGGGTTTGCTCCTAAGGCATCTCTATAAGGTGGTCCGAGTTCGGGATCAAAGGTTGGAGGGACTATACGAATTACCTACAAAGGTGAGTCTTGCTACGGGCCCAAGGTGGAGTAAGTTGTGCAGTTTGCACTAGTAGAGGTGTGGTTTGGTGAACGTGTAATTTTAGCTCTTTGTTCGAATGGATCGAGATGGCGATATGTGTTGGATCTCTTGGTTGTTCAGGCTTATCCAGATACGAGCTAAGGTGGAGATTGTTGGGTTATATCTTGTATCTAGTTGAACGCTCAAGTTTCACAAGTTTCGTAACGACATAAAAGGAGTTGTATTGAAAGTTAGTCTCATGTCAAATAGAAAGTGGAATGGGGAATAAACATATGGGATTGGCTGTGGACTTAACAAAGAGAAAAAATAATTTAAGTCATATGGGCCAAATATCATATCTCATAGATCAACTTCCATTCAGGTCTTAGTGTGATCCCATGTATATGAACCTTTTAGATGAAAATTTTGTAATGGGAGATCATAGTGGTGAAAGAATGATAATTATGATGTGGAAAGAACTACAATTTTTAGACGTCATAACAGGAAGATCACCAAAATGAAAAACAAGTTAGGATAGCATGACTATACTTGCTCCCCAAGATATTCCCTCTCAACAAAGTCCACAGTCTGAACATCATTGCACCTTTCTGCCACCTGTGAATCAAAATAAATGATACAAAAAAAAGATATTCTACAGAGTCAACCAGAATAGAAAAAAGCAAATCCAGTTAGGGAAATGGAAACCCCTCCTACCGCTCGCAAATTGAGAAGCTTCTCATTTGTCAGCTTTTCAAGAGAGAGCGCAAGCTCCATTGCTGAACCAAAACATGAATGTGTCATCTGTTAGGAAAATGAAACATAGTGTGCACAGAAATCACTAAAATATGTAATTTTTTCAATGTTCACATTATCAGCTGATATCTACTGTAACACCCATAAAATTTCAGATCTACTTATGAAACAACTAAACGATTAAAACTTATGTAATTGGGTAGTGTGTGTGAAACTGGGTTACTAGGATGATGTTCTTATACCTTCTAACTTTGTTAACTAAACAACATTTAGCAGGAAAACACTCCATCTATCCTTAAAACTATATTAAATGGTTCCCCATAAATTTCTAGAATTTTACATATTTAGGTATAGTTGAAATGTGGTAGAATATTTTGCTTGGCTTTATTTATGTGAGGAGCTACATATTTATAGGAGGGGTCAATCCCTCTCTCTTCAATTCTATCCGATGTGGGACTAAAGTCCCTTTTATACTCTCAACACTCCCCCTCAAGATGGGCGATAGATATCAATCATCCCCATCTTGTGACATTGTTTAGAAAGACTCGATGAATTAAGACCCTTAGTCAGACAATCTGCAACTTGTTCTTCTGAGCGAACATGATCGAACTTTAATATCCATTTTTCTAACTTCTCTTTAATGAAGAACCGATCGATCTCGATATGCTTAGTTCTGTCATGCTAAACTGGATCGTTAGCTATACTTATTACAGCTTGACTATCACTCAGAAGATGCAACGATGTTCCCTGGTCCAGTGTCAACTCTGTCAGCAGTGCACTTACCCACATCAACTCTGACACTCCCACAGCCATAGCTCTATATTTTGTTTCAGCAGTCGACAGTGCTACCACTGACTGTTTCTTGCTTCTCCATGAGACTAGGTTACCACTCACAAAAACACAATACCCTGAGGTAGACCTTCTGTCGTCCATACAGCTTGTCCAATCTGCATCGCAGTACCCCTCTACACCCAAGTATCCATTTTTCTTGAACCATAGTCCTCTTCCAGGAGTCCCCTTCATATATCTCAAGATATGAAAAAATGCGTCCATGTGGCCCTTCCTTGGATCATGCATGTAGCGACTCACTACACTCACAGCAAATGAGATATCAGGACGAGATGTGGCCTAGATAAATCAATTTGCCTATAAGTCTCAAATATCTCTCATGATCAACCAGCTCTCCTGCCTCTGCTCTTATCTCTCTAATCAATTGGAGTGACTGCCGATCGACATCCCAGCATCCCAGTCTCTGTGAGCAGATCTAGTATATACTTCCTTTGAGAGAGGACGATCTCATCTCTTCCTCGATCCACCTCGATCCCGAGAAAATATCTCATCATTTCCAAATTCTTCACTTCAAACTCCTAGGCGAGTTTTGATTTCAGCTGGGTGATCTCCTCCTCATTATCATCTGTGATCACTATATCATCCACATACACTGCAAGTATGGTGATGTAGCCTCTTGCATGATAGAAGAAGACCGTGTGATCTGCATTGCTCTGGCGGTACCCCATGCATGTGACAGTCTTCCTGAATCTATCAACCCATGCTCGAGGAGATTGCTCGAGTCTATACAGTGATTTCTTCAGCTTGCATACCTTTTTCGCCGACTGTTTCGCGCAAAACCCCGGGGGGAGGGGGGTCTGCAAGTATACTTCTTCTTGTAAATCCCCATGAAGAAAGACGTTCTTCACATCCAATTGATACAGCTGCCACCCATTATTTGCTGCAAGTGAGACCAGGGTTCTCACAATGCTCATCTTGACTACTGGAGCAAATGTCTCATCATAGTCGATGCCATAGGATTGAGTGTATCTCTTTGCAACCAACCTTGCCTTGTACCGCCCTACTTTACCTTCTGGCGTCTCCTTTACTGTGAAGGCCCATTTACATCTCACTGCTTTGTTCCCTTTAGGCAATGGAACAAGCTCACATGTCTCATTTCTTTCGAGTGCATTAAGTTCTTCCAATATTGCAGCTCTTCACCTTGGATCTTCCTTTGCCTCTTTCCAACACTTGGGCAAAGAGGTGATGTCTAACGATGCAATAAATGCTCGATAAGTAGGGGATATATTAGAGTAGGATAAAAAATTGGCAATATCATTTTCATAACCATAACGATTAGGAGCTTTTTCCGCATTACTGCAAGAAGATCTCCTTAAGGGAATATGAGAAATATGAGGAATATGAGGTAGTGGTGGAAAGATCATATAATCCAAATTAGAGATATCCGCATCCGAATTAGAGGGATCCGGTGCAGGAGAAACATCTTCAAGAGTTGGGACAGGATTAAGCGAGGGTCTTGGCACAATAGACGAGGGACACGACACAGTATTGGACTGCTGATTTCTCCTTATGTAGACTTGGATCTCTATAGACTATTTCTCCCCCTGCACAGCATCATTTTCTTCCTCCTGATTGTCACCACTTTCTCCCTCCGCATTCTCATCACTTTCCTCACCCTTGCTATCCCCCTTGTTCCCTTGTTGTAAACCTTCTCACCCAAAATTAGGCCTACTTTGCTTAGATAGTGAATCTAGGGTTAGTTTGAACCAATTAGAATTAGAACACGGCATTTGTTTAAGTATACAATCATTTATATCATGTAGCACACCTTACCGTTGCTTCGATAATTGGAGCACCTCACTAGCCATTGCCTATCTACAAACTTCACAACCTCATCCTAGACATGCCCGCCTACTATTTCGACCCTTGTGTAACTTATAATATTGCTTTCTTGTGCTACATTTTAGTCGCACAATAAACGTCGCGGACGTTATTTCTTAATTCTAAATAAATTCCAACTGTGTACCCTTGTGCGTCCCAATCGAAATTGGAGACACAATCTTGACCGTTTTGTGCAACCCGAATTTTATTAATATTCTACACTGTACCCTCTACGCCCCTGACACTTGTGTCCCACCGAATTTCATTCTCATGTACTTCTAATTAATTCTAGAACATCGTGCGCATTCAGTTTGATTAATTAAATCTAATTTTCGCCTTTGTGCAATTTTTCAATTGTTAGACGTTTTTATGCAAAAGTGCATTGAGATATTCCCACCATGGGACAATTCATGAAGAAATCCAACTTTCCCCTTCATAGGAAGTTTTTTCATAATTTTCTGGATGCGCAAACGCACAACATCGCCCTTTTATTTTTAATCCTATCCTTGCATTTAAACAATGCAAATTATAGCCATAACATCCTCATGTGAGCCCAAGGCCCAACCCCAAGGAGGTGTTGACCAAGCCACTCCTAGGTCAACCAAAACCCTAGTTCCCATGTATTTATATACAATTTTCTCCTCTCCTTTTTCCTATTGGAAACCCAAACCCCAAACCTACCTAGCCGATTTCATCATCACCCTCACCTTCATACTCCCCTCCGGGCACCCTCGCCGGACCGCCGTGCCCTCGCCTGACACTCGCCGACCTCCTCCCGTGCTCTTCCAGTCCCGCTCAACAGGACCTCGAGCCTCCGCCATTGACGACCTTCACCACCTTCCATTCATCTTCTTCAACCTCTCGACCACGCCGGAGCTCCGCCTCGGCCATCCCCACTCACCACGACTCGCCAGACTCGTCCCCGTCCTCTGAGCTCCTCCTCACCTCCGCCTGAACATCACCAGCAATCGCCACCACCATCAGCACGATCACTCCGCTCCTCCTCCCTCTCCTCCGACTCCTTCCTCCCACCAGATCCCCTCGAGCCGCTGGGATCCTTCCATCACAGACTATCCCGACCTCGACTCCTCCTTTCGTTCTCTCCCCGATCTCCTCCTCTTCCCTCTTCCCTGAGTAACCCCCACGTCGAACCCGACTCCCTCTGCAACCCGCCGGACCACCCTCGCCGACCTGCACTCGCCGGAGGCAGTACGACATCACCACCATCTCCCCATCACCTCCACCTTCCTGCCCCCCTGAGAACCTCCACCACACCACAGCCTCCTCTCCTCCCTGTCCTCCTCCTCCTGCTGGCCGGACTTTCCCCCACTGGCCGGACTCCGGTCAGTAGCACCCCAGCAACCACGATCATCATCGATCATCTTCACCATCACCACAACTCCCCACCATCATCGATCATCTTCACCATCACCACAACTCACCATCATCCCATCATCATCATCGTCATCTCGTCATCGTCGTTATCATCATCTCACCATCATCCCATCATCATCATCGCATCATCAACATCTCATCGTCGTTATCATCATCTCACCATCATCCCATCATCATCATCGCATCATCGTCATTTCACCATCATCCCATCATCATCATCACCTCATCGTCACCTCACCATTCATTATCATCATCATCATTGTCGTCCTCACCATCATCGTCGTTATAGTCGTCACCATAGTCATCATCGTCGTCAACCTCACCGTAGTACCCGTGCACGTACTCCGAGGTATGAACCTGCCTGTCTTCTCCTTTTATGTATGTTCGGGTGTGTGCCATTAGGACATGTGTATTGCTTATGACTGCTAGCTGATATCGGACCCTGAGTCGGTGAACCCAATGCTGCGTACACGAACACGTACGCGTACGCAGATATTATTCAGTTTGAAATATATAAATGTATCTAGTATATGTATATTTGGTTAGTCATTAGCATATTATTAGTTGGTATATATATTTATGTACGTATTTACTATATGTATTCCAATAGTTATGTAAATAAATTACTGGTTATATTACTATATATAAATGTATTGCATAATTAAGTAAATGCTAATTGATAATTATGACTATATATATTTAGACTGTATGACCCTAGGACACCGTGGACTGCCCCGTACTTACCTTGACCATGTTGACCCTAGGAACTTGTGAATTGTCTGCCTTGCGTACATTAACGCACTGGCTTAGACACCTGTCAGCTGACTGTCTGATTGTGTACAAACACTTGAAGATATGACCCTGCGTAATCTAACGCATAATTGACCGTGTTAGATGACTAGTTTACCCCTAGTATACCCCCTGAGTCCAGTGTAAATATTGTTGTGTGTACTAGTGTAATGACTAATGATTTTATTGTATTATATTATATATACATAGGATATTAGATTTGTTCTACGCAACTTCTGGAGCAGGTTATTGGTACATTGCAGCTTCCTTGCCAGGCAAGTATACCTTACCATTGTACTGTTATTTATATTCCATATGTTGCATGCATCTTTATGTTCTGTCTTTAGTTCATATATTTTAACTGTTATATAAAATGCGCGCGACGGTGTCGTCGCGATATATTTTTATTTATGTATTTGCATTGACCTTGTTTATGGGACTACCCCATTATCATATAGCATCATTAGGTTCATTGGCCGTGACACAGTTGTTACACGAGTGAGTCTCATATAGATCACGGACTGCGTGACAGGTCTGGCCTCCTGTACGTATGGCCGTGCGTTAGGGATAACTGCTAATAGAAACTTTGTATGCTAGAAGACTTAGCAGTTATTAGAGGTCTATGGACATAGCCTATTGTAGTACGGTGGTCCCATCCTTGTCCTTGTTTGGTTGCAGGATTGGGCTAGGGTACTAAGAATAGGCTATGAACCAAATTGTGTCATGGATGTGACATGCTTAGAGCATGGGGTGGAGAGAACAACAAGTACCTTATTTGAGCTCCTTTGCACTTTTCTCCTGTGCACCCGGAAGCTCCGTTGGAGATACGGACGGTGATGACCCCTATACTACCTGGCGGCCTCTGCCGTTCAAAATACGGATGCTTTGAGGCCCCTGATTCTCCGAGAGAGTCATGCCAATCCCAGTTTTCAGCCAGATATCTCACTTGTGGGGAAAGTTGTTCTTAACTGCATTCACTTAGACGGTTAGGCGACCCCATTGGATATTTATTTCAGTACTTTATTGGCATGCTTTTATGTATCTTGTTATGTCCCTCTGAGGACCTGGCCCTTCCAGGTGTATCTGTTCTTGAGTGTTCGCAGGAGCGCAGATTCGGATGGTTACATATGTTTCGAGGATGTCTCCTCTTCGAGCCCATGGTTGTTAACTGGTATTCCTATATCGTGTTTATTGTGTTGTACTTATATTGTATTTACTTTTACATTCGAGTTGGTAGTGGATTTGTTTCCATCCAACTATCATCCTTAGATACTTCTTATTGAGATCTAGTTTCATAGATACTGGTTATTTATTTATATTTGATTTTCGTGGATGAGATTTAGATTATACCCTGTGACTTGTGACATAACTTTATACCACTTGTGGATTTGATATTCATATTACAGCGTACGTATGGATGTTGGTTTCCATATATTGGAATTGCCATATCCATGCGGCCGGCATGCTTACGTGTCATAATCCTATATATTTTGGGACTGGGACGTGACACTTGTACCAGCTTCCATCATTAGGCATAGAACTGACCCGACAATCACGCTTGGGCCCATCTCTCCCTCACTCCTAACACCTCGTGTTAGGTGTGTCACAAAATGCAGACCCTTCACCTGAACTATTGTGGTAGTATAGTTCCATCTCTCTGAATGTAACGTTTATGCTCACAAAGAGCCTTCACTCCACCGGACTCCAACAAGAGTATCCCTTCTGAGTCCCTGAGTAGCCAACAAAGATGCACAACGCTCGAGGGTCCAACTTTCCCACCTCAAGCCTGTTATCTTTCACAAAGTATAAACACCCAAATACCTTTGGGGGAACAATGTACTTATTTTCTCTTGTAAGCATCTCAAATGGTATCTTCCATCCCAACACCTGAGAGGGCATCATGTTGATGAGATATGCAGCCGTTAACACAACATGCCCCCACAAGTGTTTAGGAACATTCATGGAAAATATTATTGTCCATTCTACTTCCAACAGGTGCCTGTTCTCCCGTTTTGTCACTATTCTGTGATGGTGTATAGGCACACGAAGTCTAATGTTGTATCTCATGGGTTGATAAGTACTCTTCAATACTCTTGTTTGTGTATTCTATCCCATTGTCAGATCTCAAATTTTTACTTTAGCATTATACTAGGTCGTAACTCTGTAATGAAAATCTTGAAAGCATGCAAAGATGTCACTCTTACTCTTCATTAGGTATACCCAGGTAACACGAGTGTAACAGTCAATAAAGGTAACAAACCATTTAAAACCATTAACATCAGTTTTAGGACAAGGTCCCCACACATCTGAGTGTATCATATAAAAAATAACTAAACTTTTATTTCCAGAACTCACATAAGAGCTTCTGATATATTTTTCAAGCTCACAAGCATCACAAACCAACTTTTGTTTATTAGCCTTTTGATACATAGATGGATACATCCGATTCAGTAGACTGAATGAAGAGTCCTATGTGCTGATGTTGAAGTAATAATTCTGCTTCTACAGTTTTTCGTGGCTCCTCCGGTTGTGCTTTCTCTACCAGTGACGCTAGTGCTGTATCTAGTCCACCCATGTCCAAGTACTATAGTCTCTTATGCCAAGTGCCAGTCCTCAGCCGTCACCCTGTTTCCTTCTCCTGAAAAGTCACCTTAGGAATGTCAAAGAAAACAATATAATTAAGTTGAAGAACAATGGCACTAATGGACAAAAGATTAACAGAAAAATATGGAGCATGCAAGACATCAGTAATGGTCATGGAAGGGGTGCATTCAACCGTGTCTTTACCCAGAATGGGTCTGGCAGTATCATCAGCAGTCTGAATGATTTTAGGCGTTGTCAAGTGAGTGTATTCTTGGAGCTCACCATGGGAACCCGTGACATGGCGAGATGTCCCAGAGTCAATTATCCAACCTGGCTGGTAGATAGATGCAAGGGCATGAGCAGGTATACCTGTGCTTGTTTGGACATAGTAGGTGATGTTACCCACGGAGGTGGTTGGAGTCGATGCCCCAGGGATGGTGGCTTGACTGTCGCCAGATCTAAGCCTCATGCTCCTCCACATCTCTAGCATTTCTCTCTCACTAGGGGTTATTCTGGGTGACTGATTTTCACTTCCATTTTCTGCCAGATTTGTCTTGTGCCCTCCAGAATGATTACTTCTGCCACCAGTATAGCCCCCTATGACAGCCCTATGCCCTCCACGGCCGCATACGCGGCCGCTGGACTGGCCTCTCAAGAGTTTCGTACAGAATCTGATGAAGTGCCCAGGATCTCCACAGTTGTAGCACCCCTCTCCGGAAGAATTTGGGTTAAAAACCGCTAGGGCTGATTTTTCTCCCGGAGAGTTGGTGGTACTTGGCATCAGCTTCAATCGTGCATCTTCTTGTGCCATAGCAGCTATGGCCTCCTCTAGTGATGACAGCATGGTTGTGCAAGTAGGACATTCCTCCTCTGCTCAAATGCTGGGTTGAGTCCCTTCAGAAACTTCATCCTCCTCTGTCGCGAAACATACTCCATGAACTTCTTATAATGTTTCGCAAATGTCGGTTCCACTTGTCCATCCTCCACACCAATAGGATCATAGTGGTCGAGATCTGACCAATACTTCTTCAACAGAGCCGCGTACTTAGAGATGGTGTGATCTTCTTGGACCACCTTATCAAGTTCATCTTGTAGTTGGAAGACCCTCATAGGGTTACCCAACCCTAAGTAAATGTCATTTAGCGTCCTCCAAATGTCATCAATACCCTCCATCGCTTCCATATTGTCTGACACTTCATCGGTCAATCAAGCTGTCAACCATCCGGCTGCCACATTGTTGACGATTTCCCACACAGCAAACTCCTGTGAGGAGTGATCTTCAGGTGCCTTGGTTTGGCCATTCACATAACCCACCAAGCCTCTTTCCTTCAGAGTTCACATCGCCTCACGCGACCACTTCAAGTAGTTGAAAGTACCCTTCAACTTTATCTCCAGTTTTTCCAACTTGTTCATCTTATACGGTGAAGGATCCACATCAGCGTGTGCAATACGGGAGCTAGTCTCGGTCAACCTCTTGGAGAAGAGATCGTCTACCAAAGCCTTCATCTCTTAGGCCGTCAACTTGCCATAGATCGTCTCCATCTTCTTCTTGTTCTCTGTTATCAGTGAGGCGGCGGCAGATCTAGGTCGTCTCTACCTCTGATCTTCGACATCTCTTCGTCTACTGATCTTCAGCGGCAGCGGTATCCCTGAGAGTCGCTACTCATGTCCCATGTAAGGCTTCGACCCGAGGCCCCAGGGATGGTGGCTTGACTGTCGCCAGATCTAAGCCTCATGCTCCTCCACATCTCTAGCATTTCTCTCACTAGGGGTTATTCCGGGTGACTGATTTTCACTTCCATTTTCTGCCAGATTTGTCTTGTGCCCTCCATAATGATTACTTCTGCCACCAGTATAGCCCCCTATGCCAGCCCTATGCCCTCCACGGCCGCATACGCGGCCGCTGGATTGGCCTCTCAAGAGTTTCGTACAGAATCTGATGAAGTGCCCAGGATCTCCACAGTTGTAGCACCCCTCTCTGGAAGAATTTAGGTTAAAAACCGCTAGGGCTGATTTTTCTCCCGGAGAGTTGGTGGTACTTGGCATCAGCTTCAATCGTGCATCTTCTTGTGCCATAGCAGCTATGGCCTCCTCTAGTGATGACAGCATGGTTGTGCAAGTAGAACATTCCTCCTCTGCTCAAATGCTGGGTTGAGTCCCTTCAGAAACTTCATCCTCCTCTGTCGCGAAACATACTCCATGAACTTCTTATAATATTTCGCAAATGTCGGTTCCACTTGTCCATCCTCCACACCAATAGGATCATAGTGGTCGAGATCTGACCAATACTTCTTCAACAGAGCCGCGTACTTAGAGATGGTGTGATCTTCTTGGACCACCTTATCAAGTTCATCTTGTAGTTGGAAGACCCTCATAGGGTTACCCAACCCTGAGTAAATGTCATTTAGCGTCCTCCAAATGTCATCAATACCCTCCATCGCTTCCATATTGTCTGACACTTCATCGGTCAATCAAGCTGTCAACCATCCGGCTGCCACATTGTTGACGATTTTCCACACAGCAAACTCCTGTGAGGAGTGATCTTCAGGTGCCTTGGTTTGGCCATTCACATAACCCACCAAGCCTCTTTCCTTCAGAGTTCGCATCGCCTCACGCGACCACTTCAAGTAGTTGAAAGTACCCTCCAACTTTATCTCCAGTTTTTCCAACTTGTTCATCTTATACGGTGAAGGATCCACATCAGCGTGTGCAATACGGGAGCTAGTCTCAGTCAACCTCTTGGAGAAGAGATCGTCTACCAAAGCCTTCATCTCTTAGGCCGTCAACTTGCCATAGATCGTCTCCATCTTCTCCTTGTTCTCTGTTATCAGTGAGGCGACGGCAGATCTAGGTCGTCTCTACCTCTGATCTTCTACATCTCTTCGTCTACTGATCTTCAGCGGCATCGGTGTCCCTGAGAGTCGCTACTCATGTCCCATGTAAGGCTTCGACCCGAGGCCGCATGACCTCACGAGACGACAGTTGTAGTCGAGATCAGGGGTCATACAAATATTTTCTCACTGATATACCTCGATCCAACTAGAAACTAGATAATTAATATCCCGATTACAACTGACTTGTACAAAGCAATAATCAGAAAAATAATTTTCTCGTTCTTTCCTGCAATCGCAGTTGCATGCGGACAGAACCGAGTTACAAACTTCAGAAAAGAAGAAGATCGCCGAGATCGAGATTGAAGTCGATCGAGGTCGCTGAACAGTCACGATAGCACCTACGATGGCAGCGAACAGCCGCAAAACAGCCGCAACAGAAGCCACAGCAGCAGCAGCCACCGCCCAGCAAGTAGTAGCAGCAGCCGCCGGGAAAGGGGCGGAGGAGAGGGAGGGAAAGGGGGGCGGAGGTGGAGGGACGGGGAAGGAAGGGGCGGAGGGGAGGGGAGGGGAGAGGGGGCCGTTGTGGGAGAGAGAAGGGGATTAGGGTTAGGGTTTGGAGAAGGAGAGGGGGGAAGGGGGGTTTGGCTTTGATACTAAGTTGAAATGTGGTAGAATATTTTGTTTCGCTTTATTAATGTGAGGAGCTACATATTTATAGGAGGGGCCAACCCCTCTCTCTTCAATTCTATCCAATGTGGGACTAAAGTCCCTTTCATACTTTCAACAGGTATTCTTCAATAATTAAAACTCAAAAAATGTTAAGAAAATAATTAACCTGTTAGGCTATTAAAATTATCATTTTAAATATGTACCAAAGAATACCATAAAACTTGATACATAAGTTCCTAGTAGCCCCTAATATTTTTTAGAGATTTTTCTGAAGTGGTTTGTATTTTTAAGAAACCAAAAAAAAATACATAAAACCATTTATTAATTAATTAATCTATTTTCTATAATTTAATTAAAGTGGATTGGGTCGGACTCGTTGAGGCTCAACCCGCCGCACCTGCTTTTTAAGTTATAAATCATTTATGTTGATGTAACAGTTGATTTAATCGCAACCATTAGATTAAACCGACTTAAATCTAATTCGACCCGAACCTATATTTTAAGTCACCTATCTCGACCGTTCATCCGTTTCCTAATCTAATCTTGGCCGTTATTTTTCTTGTTGCCTCTGATCCGCTACACGCAACCCAATAGTAACCCGAACCGATCTGTCCTATAAATAACAATAATAGTCTTGTGTTCCCCCGATCCAACCGAACCTAAATATGCTCTCTATGTTCATGACAAGTCCTTCATCTGTCCACTTTTGTACAAGCCTCAACCGACCTCCAATTTTTATTAAACCACTACTAAACTACTTTTTTTCTTCCTCTACCACCTGAAATCCTTCTTAATTGATCTCAAACCATTGGGTGCAACAAACCTGGACACAACAACCCCTTTGTAGCAATCAACTTCTTGTGATCGTCACGATTAATCCACTCGACAAAATGATGATTCGTCTTTACTGTTGCATTCGTGACATGATTCTCTTTCATTCTGAATTTTTTTGCATGATCTCGACAACGCTTGATGGGTGAATTTGAATCATATGGGATCCTGTGTCCAGTTTGTGTCTAGTAGCATTTGTAACTTCATCGATTAATATCTCCGTCGTCTGATATCTAATCAACACCAAATCACCGTCATTATCTTTCTCTCACCTTCCTCTTCAATCTGATCAGTCTGATCTTCAATTCGTCGATTGTGCAAAGAACACAAGACCGGACAATATAGCATCCAATTTCAATCTACAAGTTCCTAGAGAATCCAACCGTTGGATATTCGATCTGTCTTCACTAGCGTGTTCTTGTACGTTTTCGTTTCTACCTTCACCCTTTGACCAAATTTTGGTTTTTTTCCTCGATATCATTTGACACATCAATTCACCATGTATACCTTTTCGTATACGTACTGTATTAGGGCCAGATTATGCTATTCGTATGTCGGATTGACAAGCGGTAGATTCCAGCGAGTTCGTGGTGCCGACATATTTAAACGATAATTTTTAGTGTCGCCTTTTACCTTGTTTTGAGTGCCGATACCTTTTGATCCAGAAAATCTAAGAAAACCAATCTAAACCTCTAATAATTTAGAATCTATAGTATTGAAATTAGTTATATTGATTATATTTAGATTATTTATTCGCTAAGTAGGATTCCACGTGCCCGTGCCCCATGATACTCAGGTTGGAGCGGAAGCTAGTGATGCTTTTATCTTTTGAATTCTCACCATCTAGGGTCTGGCAGTCCACTGCTTCACCTAGTATCACGTTGCTTGTATTACTCTCCCACAATTTCGTTTTCACAGTTTAGGTTGCTTCTATTTCGCTCGCCGCTACAACGCGAATCGCTTTTGCTTTATTTTTCTCTAGCTACTAAGATATTTCAGTTCGTCAGGTTGTCTCTTACTTGCCCATGGATTCAACAGCCGTTCAAAAGATTAACCTATTAGGGAATCTTCATATTTATACTTAATTTTAAGTCCCCGAAACATTTCGTTCCTTGCTACGCCTTTACTCATCTTTGGGTTTCCAGGTATGCACAATAAGCCTTTCTTCGTTTGAACCTTGCCATTAATGTTAAAGCTATACCATCCTAAGGATCTGCTAAATTAAAGGATCTTATCAACATCCATGAATGATAAATCATAGATCGAAACTACCGACCGAAAAGAGTACAGGAATTGGCTGAAACCCTAGGTTGAAGTTGAAAATCCTTTTAAAAACTTTGCTAAATCCCCTCTCAAAAATTTCTGAAAACTGCCATAGCTGTATCTCAAGATACTATATTTTGGTACTATTAATTATATCTTTCCCATTTACAATAAATTAATTTCAGAATTATTTGGATATTTTTCCTTTCTTATGAATTAAACCAAAATTATTTTCAAATAAATCCCCCACAAACTCAATTTGCCTTATCATTTTTTATTTAACCCCTAAGAAAAATTATGCAATTGCAAAAACACATTGCCACCTAAACTACCATGTATCGTCATGCATGAAGAGGGGGGGGGGAATGGATAATTTTATATTTATTCTCTAATCATTATGTCCCTTGGTTTTTTTCTTAAAAAAAAGAAAAAGAAAAGAAAAGGTTATTTAGGAAGAGAGTTCAACCCATTACTTCTCTCTCTCTCTCCCTAACTCACCTCTTCCTTCTCTCCCTCCTCTTCAGCATCCCTCACCCCCTTCCTTGCCGCTTGCAGCTGTTGTCGTTGCTACTTACAACTGTTCTTGCTGCTGTTGCTGCCACTGCGTCGGCTGATGTTGCTATCGCTATAGATCCGGTCGGCAACCGACGAGCCCGCCTAAACCACCGATACTCATAAGAATGGTCCGAGATCGATTATGATACTTCGAACCTTGATTTTCTTTCAAGAAAAGAAAGATTAAACTAGAAGGAAAGAAGGATAAAACCACAGAAGCATCTAGTAGACCACAAGAAAAGCATAAACCATATATTATAATAGAATAGCTTTCTCTAGCATCACAAACCTATGAAATATGGGTACTCTTTCAGAATGAATTTTATAGTGAGTATTGATAGAATATGACATAATAAATTTTAGAAATCTTACAATCGGGTAAGTGTTATTCCTGAGGCTTAACCAAAGATGGATGAACAGGAACAAAGGTTATCGCCTCTGCTAATTCCTGAAGATGATGGCAAGATCAAGGGTTCACCTACAGGGTTCCCTTTCTGACTATTATCGATTACAACTACCAAACCAGATTACAACTCCTTCTAGATCATAGAACTCAATAACTAAACCACGTTCTTCCTTACAAACGCAGTTGCAATTGGGACAAAACGTTTACAACTAGAAGAAGAGAAAAAGATAGAATAAAAATTATTCTTGCTTGGGTAGTGAAGACCACCGTTGCTCAAAGCAAGATTCACCCTCTATCGATGATCTGCTCCCAGAAGCCAGCAAGTTCACAAGATAACTTCTGGAACACTCGTAGTCACCTTTGTGTGTGACTAAAACGGACTCCTTGGACTCCTCTTATTTCAATTTTTTGTGTCTCCAAAAGGAGGATTGGGGACTCTATTATAGAGAAGGATGGAAACCCATCTCCACTCCTAGCCGATGTGGGACTAAAATACCAACTCCCAAAATAAGGATTAATATTCTAAATCCTGCTATCAACGGAGTCGCATGCAATAAACGCAGCCCGCGCATGCGCTCAACAACACAGCAGCACATGCGCGCAGATTTGCAGACATGTTGATGCGCATAGCCACATATGTCGTGCATGCACGTATATGCGCATAACAGCGCATAACCATGCATATCGCACATACGCAGCAACCACGTATGCAACCTGCATAGCCCGAGTCCGAGTCCAAGTCCGAGTCGCTAAGCACCATTGGGACTTAGCTTCTAAGAGAATTTTTCTAAGAGTGACAAAAAGTATAAATACTTTCTTTGAGGAGTTATTTCTTTTCTTCTCATAGAAAAATAACCCCACATGACACCCGCATGTGCCTCACCACACTCCATGTGCATACCTCAACACATACAAAGTATTATATTGAGATACCTACTTGGTGGTGTAACCAATGTAAGACTATCTTTCACTAGTCCAAAGAAAAAATACCAACATTCTCCCATATATCTCAATATATGGGTTGAGAATTTCCCACAGTGACTGTCCATCATCCATTAGGATAGATGTCGCTTACGACTTGAATCTTTTCGCATTGGTCAAATAACATTACGATACAAGAATGGACTAAACCTTGAATTTTGTAACATAGCTGCATTTCTTTCCACTCACACAATGGCATCAGTTGTGCTTCTGGTTGCACATTAAAGGTCTTGTTCACGCCTGGTTTTGGTGTATGTATATTAGGTGTCTACAAGCTTACCCTCAAGAGACGGTCTATATCTCTTTTCATACTCTAGGTGAGTTATTTTAAAGAGTCCTGGCATGAAGTCTTGCAGTGCTTCGCCGCTACGACATGGCCCAAAACCGAGGCTACACCTTATCATGGTGTCATACCACTGTAGCATGAGGACACAATCCTCTTTGTAGTGCCATACTACTCAGCATGAAGCCTTGTGCTTCCTTGCGCTGTTACGTCGCTGTGATATGGCTCGCGTAGCTGAGACTTTACATCTTTTACCTCTTAGTAGTGTCACATCACTGTAACATGAGGTCACCGGTCTCTTTGTAGTGCTACCTACCACTATTTATTTTACAGCATTAGGCTACCTGCCTATGTGCGGTGCTATGCCACTTTGACATGGCCTAAAGTCGAGGCTTTGCCCTCTCGAGATACCTCTTGTGGCATCACCCAACTGTAGCATGGAGTACTACGCCGCTTTATAGTGTTGTGCTACCCATGCTTCTTGTAAAGCACGTCGGACATTCAAAATGCCCGAGAAGTCATTAAGACATCTAAGCCATCCTCCAACATGACTTGTTCTATATAAAGAAAAAAAGTAGACAATAGTAGTTCTGGGTCCGTACCCCCTCAATGTCTCAAAGGAATACCGATTGTTCTTGATATTCTCCCAATCAATGATCCTTCTTTGAACCAAAAGTTAGATGCCTAGTAGATTTCTCTTTGAACTAATAGCATAAAACTTTATGGTAGAATTACAAAAACACAATATCATAATGCCTTCAAGCCCATTTTTCTTGTTGTGTCCTCGACCAGTTGGCGCTTGAGACCTTTGGTGAACGGATCCGTCAGATTCTCCTGGTTTCGAACATCAATCACGACAATAAATCACGGCAATAACTCCAGTCTTGATCAGATCATTCATTGCATTGTGCCTCAGTCGCACAGTCCTCTTCTTACCATTGAAGTGATCATTTGATGCAACCGCTGCAGTCGCCTAGTTGTCGCAGTATATCGGTACCGTCGGAATCTGCACACCAACTAATGAAAGAGCATACATGAGATCCTGAAGCTATTCGGCTTCATCCGCTGCAACCGCCAGTGCATAGAACGCAGATTCCATTGAGGAATGAGAGGATTGTCTACTTCTTCGACTTTTATGATATAACAACTCTACCCATGGAGAAGACGTATCCTCCTGTGGACCTCTCTCTCTACTTCTAAACACTAGCTTGCATCACTGAAGCCTTCCACTACTGTCGGATAACTATTGTAGTGCAGTGCATACTTCTGAGACCTCTTCAGATATCTCATCACTCTCTTCACAGATTTTCAGTGCCCAACACCTGAATTACTCGTGAACCGACTCAGCATCCCCGCGACGAAAGCTTTGTCAGGCCTTATGACAGTTGTTGCATACATTAAACTTCTGATGACGCTTGAGTACTCTAGCTTCCTGGCACTTTTTCTTGGATTTGGCTTCAGCTTCTTGTCACACCTGTATGGAGTATCGATCCTTGGAAGATCTTGATATCCATAGGATGTGAGCATCTTCTCAATGTAATCAGACTGTGACAGCGTCACTCCAATGTTCGTCTGGATGATCTTTATAACCAGGATAACATCAGCCTCCCCCAAGTCCTTCATACTGAACTTGGATGAGAGAAATTTCTTTGTCCTCGTGACACATTCTAAATTCATGCCCAGGATTATTATGTCACCCTCGTACAGACAAACGATAATTCATTTCCCGTTAGCGAACTTTGTGCAAACATACTTGACCGTCTGACTGACCATGTAGCCGTTTGATCTCATGACTTTATCAAACTTCTAATGCCAGATCTTGGGAGCTTGCTTCAAACCGTATAATGATTTCACCAACTTACAAACTTTGTCTTCAAGCCCTTTGACAACAAATCCTTCTGACTGTTACATGTAAATCTCTTCGGTCAAATCTCCATTCAGGAATACTATTTTAATATCCATCTGATGTATAACTAGCTTATGAATTGCACTTAAAGCAATCAATATCCTGATGTTGTCATACGCGCTACTGGAGCATATATGTCGAAGTAGTCGATCCCCTGCTTCTGAGAAAATCCCTTGACTACCAGCTTTGCCTTGAACTTGTTAATAGTTCCTTCGACCTTCATCTTCTTCTTGAAGATTCACTTGCATCCGATTGGTTTAGCTCTTTCAGGCAGATCGACCAACACCCAAGTGTTGTTGGAGGTTATTGAGTCATACTCGTCATTGATAGCCTCCCTCCAAAAGACAATATCTCTGGTCTTCATCGTATCATCATAGGTAAGTAGATCTACTTCCATATGATAGGTGACGAATTCATCTCCAAATTTCTTTTGTCTCCTCACTCGCTTAGACACCGGTTCCGTGAGTTCTGGTTCGAACGTTGTCTCTGAATGACAACTACTTCTTGGAGTACATCTTCATTTGAGGCGTTAGCCTTCTTTGCACTCACACTATTCTCCGGAATATCTATGATACCAATGTTCTTGTGTCTTGCAAATTTATCTTCACAGAATTCTGCGTCGCGAGATTCGATGATATGTTTTGATTCAATATCAAGAAACCTCCGAGCATCTCTTCTCGGCATAATCCAGGAAGATGGTCTTTGTAGTCCTCATATCCAGCTTATGAATCTTCAAGTCCGGAACCTTCATATATGCCAGACACCCCCACACTCGAATGACATTCAAGTTGGATCTGACTTTGAACCAGAGTTCATTAGGAGTGACATCGGAAGTTGCGTACGACACTCTATTCAGAATGAAAGTAGCCGTGAGCGCAGCTTCTCCCCAGAAACAGTTTGGAAGACCCACAGTTAACAACATTGAGTTTACCATATCTGTCAACGTTTTGTTCTTCCTTTCAGCTACTCCATTAGATTGAGGAGAATACGGAATAGTCGTCTCATTGACAATTACATATTTTTTGCAGAACGATGTGAATTCAATAGACCTATACTCTACGCCTCGATCACTTCTGAGTCTCTTGAATTGTTGTCCAGTTTGACATTCAGCCTCAGTCTTGAAATCTTTGAACTTCTCGAATGCTTCGTCTTTTGACTTGAGCAGATAGACGCACGCGTACTTCGAGTATTCGTCGATGAATGTAATAAAATACTTTATCTTGGCCTTTGTGGAGAACTGTTTGAAGTCACGGATATTTGATTGCACCAATTCCAGAAGATATGTGCTTCGGTTTACCCGTTTGAACGATTTTCTTGTGATCTTTGTCTGCGCACATACCTCACACTTCTCCACCTCCTTATCCCCACATTTGGAGATAATCCATAGACTAAACATTTTGTTGATTCTTTTATAATGAACATGTCCTAGTCTATTGTGCCATAACTCAAGAAAATAACCAGAATAAGAGACTACATTAACATTATTAGCAGGAGTTACAAGCTGGAGTTTGAACATCCCTTTGGTGCAAAATACTTTTCCGAAGTATATTCCTTTGTAAGACATCACCATCTTCCCAGCATTGATGTCCATCCTCAAGCCTATGTTGCAGAGCAGGCTTCCTGAGACCAGGTTCTTGGCAATCACCAATACATGCTTCACATCTTGAAGCGTCAGCGACTTCCCAGAAGTCAGATTCAGTACCACCGTTCCTGTCCCAAGTACTTAATCTTGTGCCTGGTTCGCCACCATAACCTTCTCAGATGTAGGCCTATAGGTAGTGAACAACTCCTTCTTTAAGCAAACATGGCAGGATGCGCCAGTGTCTACCTACCAGTCAGTGACGACACCAGCCGTAACAACCTGCACAATCATAGCAACCTTGTTAGGCTCACCTTGCTCTGTCTGTTTGGGTTTAGATCTGCAGTCTTTCTGATAGTTGTCCTTCTTGCCACAATTGAAGCAAGTCACATCTAACTTGGGCTTTGGCTTGAACGAAACTGACTTCACCTTCAGATAGTTGAAGTCCTTCTTCTTATTATGAGAAGCCTTCTGCTTCTCCTTGGAGTCGTCAGTATGCACCAAGTTGGCATTGGCCAACTGCTTGAACAGAGTGTTCACCCTATTTTGAGTCCTCAGCTCATCTTCAACGTAGATATAATGCAATAGGAGGTCAAGATTGATCTCCATCTTCTTCCAGTGCATGTCCGAGATAAAATTGCTCCATCCAGACGGGAGCTTGGCGACAATATCCCCCACGACAAAAGCGTCGACCATGGGCATGCCATCATCCTCAAGTTTTTGACGTAACTTGAGAAATTTCTTAACTTGAGGCAACATCATCTTATTGTCCTCAAACCACATCTTCCAAACATTTTCGGTTACTAGACCTTTTTGAAGTTCTCATCAGTCTTGTAATGCTTTTCCAGTGACTCCCGCACAACCTTTGCATGGTTCGTCTTGTTGTATGACTCCGCTAGAATATCTTCCATGGAGTTCAGAATCAGCAACTTGCGGAGGTTGTTGTTCTCCTCCACTTGTTCCGCACAGTAGTTGCAGTAGCAATCGTCCGAACAGTAGCATCATCACCCTCCGGAATAACAGGGTCTGGATCTGTCAACACGTAATCTACGTTTACGAGTTGAGGATTAAGGCTGATCTTTCTCTTTCGGGTGTTATAATGCTCTCCGTCAAACTTCTCAAGTTTGTTAAAACTTGTATCAAGAAGACTTGCACGGTTGTTCTCCATCTTACTCGGATCTTGCTTTGAGATTGTTATTCCCGAGGCTTAACCAAAGATGGATGAACAAGAACAGAGGTTATCGCCTCTACTAATTCCTGAAGATAAAGGTGAGATCAAAGATTCACCAACAGGGTTTCCTTTTTGACTATTATCGATTAAAACTACCAAATCATATTACAACTCCTTCTAGATCACAGAACTCAAGAACCAAACCACGTTCTTCCTTGCAAACGCAGTTGCAATTGTTACATAATATTTACAAGTAGAAGAAGAGAGAAGATAGAATAAAATTTATTCTTGCTGGGTGGTGAAGACCACCGTTGCTCAAAACAATATTCGCCCTCTATCGACGATATGCTCACAGGAGCTAACAAGTTCACAAGAGAACTTCTAGAATGCTCGTAGTCACCTTTGTTTGTGACTCGAACGAACTCTCTGGACTCCTCTAATTTCAATTTTTTATGTCTCCAAAAGGAGGCCAGAGAACTCTATTTATAGAGAAGGATGGAAACCTATCTCCACTCCTAGCCGATGTGGGACTAAAATACCAACTCCAAAAATAGGATTGATATTCTAAATCCCTCAATCAACGGAGTCACGTGCAATCAACGCAGCCCGCGCATGCGCGCAATAACACATCAGCACATGCGCACAGACTCGCAGATATACTTCTGCGCATAGCCACATATGTCGCGCATGCACGTATATGCGCATAACAGTGCAGCATATCGCGCATACGCAGCAAACATGCATGCAACCTGAATAGTCCGAGTCTGAGTCCGAGTCGCTAAGCACTATTGGGACTTAGCTCCTAAGAAATTTTTTCCAAGAGAGTGACAAAAAGCATAAATGCTTTCTTTGAGGAGTTATTCATTTTTCCTCATAGGAAAACAACCCCACATGACACCCACATGTGCCCCACCATACCCCATGTGCACACTTCAACACATACAAAGTATTATATTGAGATACCCACTTGTTGGTGTAGCCAATGCGGGACTATCTTTCACTAGTACAAAGGCAAAACAACAATAGTAAGTTCTCTATTAGAGCGAAGGCCAATATATATAGGAAGTTGGAAATGCTGGGTAATTGCTTCTTTCTGATGTGGAACCGTTTAAAAAGAAATAAAACATTGTCAAAGGTCCTCATTCCTTAACAAGGATATCTCGATTTATGAATTGAACTGACTTTAACACACGAACAATATGTGAGCTTGTAGCTCAAAATTTTGGGCTAAACTTTTATTATTCAAAAAAGGGCATGTTCCTGATACATCCAAATCAATTCCAAGTTCCAACTTAAGAACATAACAAGCTTTCCTTGTCAATCTAAAAATTTGATCGCATATCAATAGTATGACTCATTCTCAGCTAGCTCTGACCTCTGTTAAAGTATGCACTGATTTCACAAGACAAAATTAGATGGCATATGATCAACAATAGTTTCTCATGCATATCTAGCTTCAAGATAATCTAATAATGTACTGGTGAATATATTGAGCAAGAAAAAGGAATAGTTCTTCACTGCTACAAAGTACTTACAATGTGACACCTTTGTAAATAGCAACAACTTACATTATAGTACTTTGTAAGTAGTAACTCAGTACATAAAGTAGTTTATATCTATGGCAGATGGTTCACCATAGGCCAAAAAACACACCTGTCCGTTTAAGAGCATCCTCTTGGATTGAAGACGTATATTAGAGTATACAAATCTATCTAAAAATGTAGACAAGAAATTTTTTATTTTTTTTTCTTTTTGATAGAGAGAGAAAGGATGGTATCAAGCAGATCCCAGCCAAATTTTATTAATATAAGAAAAAACAATTAGTACATAGAGAAACAATTCATCAATATGGTGTTACACAATAAAACTAAGAAAAATAAATGTAGACAAGATGAACTCAATAGTATTGTAGTACTCAAAGAACATTGAAATGCAAGGTAATCTAAAGAACAACATCCGCCGTTCGATTTTGATCCCAAGAATTATCAATGTAGAGGAAACACAGAAATGCACATGTTTCTGGACTTTAAAAAAACATTGAAGTAACCAAGATGAACTCATAGCTTCATTGTACTCGAAACCAGTAGAAGTCCAGTACAGATATTAGAAAATCTAGGTCTTGTACACACTTCAAAATTGGGGCATGAAGCATCATCTCAAACACATTGTACACAACAATGACACTAAAAAGTTGGCGATGTGACCCTATTGGCCGTGTCATATTTGTTTCCATGCAACATATAAAAAAAATCCTATGAAAATGATTGTTCAAATTGATTAAAACAACCAAAAGAAGCATGCTGATGTACATGGATTTCCAGAGATTCTAGAAAATCCCTGATTAATGCAGATAAGAAGCAGAGACCGTGCACTAAGAACTACATACCATACAGTGCATCACCTTTGTCAGGGTGATCAAACTCACTCAAGGGCATCAATATCGATTGGAGCTTGACTCTTCCTCCGCGATTGTTCTGAGAACATGTATCAATAAAAGGTACAAAGGTTATCGCTTTAGCCCCTTCTTTGATGAAATACATAACTCAAATTAATAACTCTTGGATCAAACCTGGAATTCCATAAATTTATGTGCGTGTTCTCGTTCCTCCTCACTTGATTCGTTGAAAAAACTGATAGATAGTGACAATCAATATTCAGCTAGCTTAAGCAAATGGAGAGTAGACAAGAAAATACAATACTTACTGGGCAAGGCCTCTCAGTGCGACATTGTCCCGATCAAAGTAAGCATACATTGCATGATAGATGTAGGAGATGTTGTATTCAACACTGAAATTCAAGTTTCAGCAGAAAATAACAAAGTGATGAGTGCTCAATAGATGTCAAAATTAATTGAAAGTGATCTTGGGAGTGGTTTGATGCCTATTATAGGGAGTGCTTCTATAGACTGCAGCCAGTCATAAGTAAATCAAGTTAGTGGATTAGAATTTGGAAGATTACTCCCAGCTGTTCTAGCTCGTGTTTTCAAAACAACAACACAGATCCACATGTATCAAAGAGTGATAAAACAGTGGCGGAGCCAAGAGATTGACCAATTTGGTTCAGTATTTTTCCTAAAGTAGATCAAATCTAATTTCTTCCTCTTAGAACCCCCAGTACACTTAGGTAACCCCTACTTTTTGGTATCCTTACTTTTTACATCCCCTATAAATGTGTCACATCATCACCATAATCATCATCACTTTGTTATCGATCAAACAACAAATTCTCTTTGGTGGTCCAAAGAAAGCTTCATGTAACATCCCAATTTAACATTGGATTTTGTAAATACAGCAACACAACATCACTGGCAATTGCAGCCTATGAAGCTACTCGGACATGGGCACGACACATTCTGCACACAGCAGCATGGATTTTGAGCATCTGATTTGGTACGTCCTATTTAGAGGTGAGCATTCAGTTTATTTAGTTTCAATCGAAATAGTCAAAACCGAATAAAACCAAAATTTTAAGAATCCAAAAAAAAATTAGCCAAACCAAAACCAAATAAAAAATTCGATTCGGTTTGTTCGGTTGGACTATTTTTATTGTTTAATGGACCAGATCCAAAGTTAAAATTGTGGTTAAATTATATTAAAAAAATATAATTTGTATACATACAATTGTTTTATTTCAAAATTCGGTCCAAAGTTGGACTAGTTGTTAAATTACCAAAGTTAGACTTCAAAAACTTATACATAGAATTGTTCTTTTTCAAAATATACACAAAAAGATACAAATTTTTAATGATAGAATTGAGGATACTTACACAATTCATAAGTCTATTTTCAGTTTTGTACCGAAACCGAAATCCAAAACATAAACTGAATAATAAATTTTAGTATTTTCAAACCCGAACCAGAACTAAAAATTTTCCAAACCGAACGGAATTCCGGTTCCCGGTCCGAAACCGAATAATGCTCCTAGTGTATTTTATAGTACATGTGGCGTGTCCGGCACGGACACGTGCGCGCTTCTGAGGCTGCAGCCGAGAGCATCCACAGTGGGGACACTCCAAACATATACTATAAATTATTAAAAAGTGTATAAATTACTACTTTTAGAGTTTCCCCATAATATTTGCACACAATAATACACTCCAAATAAACATTCCAAATTAATCTCTTTTTTTTTCTCCCATTTTTTCCTCTTTATTTTGCTTCCCTATTTGGTACTCTCTTCATTTTTCTTTACTGTTTGATTACTTTTGGTGGGTCCAACAATTAATATAGAAGAGCTAGGAGACGCTCTAAATCTGAAGTATCTCTTAGCTTTTTAACAATTTTCAAGTATACACAAGTAAAGTACTATAAAATTTGACTAAAATCAAAATATAGCATTAAAATCTCTACCACTATGGATGCTCTAAGCGAACAATGTGTTTAAAAGAGACTAAGAAAGAATTTAAGATGAGCTAGCACAGACTTGATTTGTTCGTTGATTGCGGCCTCGCAGTCATCGGGATACTTATGGCGGGCGAGGGACTGGTGAGGGAAGGCTGGGACGAGGCTGAGCCCCTGCCGGAGCTCCTCGAAGGGCTCGAACACCACTCCGGCTATCGGCCTGCCACCAGCTCCGCCGGAGGCAGCCATGGCCACTACTACGGAGCTAATCCTCTTTCCTCTCGGCTTCCCAAAGAGAGAGCTAAAGGAAGACGAGGAGGAGGAGGAGGAGGAGGAGTACTTTGTGGCGATAATGCCATTGAGAGCAATGGAAGTGGGAGGAGGAGGAAAAGCTTTCAGAAGCTGCATGGCTCTACTGGTACTTTTTGACCGAGAGTTGGAACAAGAGAGCAAGAACACCACCACACACTCTCTCTCTCTCTCTCTCTCTCAAAGCAGTTCAATTGTGAAGGTGGCATGCAATTAGGAACGCATTGCGTCATCGGTGTTTGACAGGTGAGGAGCGTGGCAGCCGCGTGTCTCTTGACACAGCAGTTGCGTTCTTTTTTTTTTCAAGTCCCATATTGGAAGGGAGTGAGTTATCAATGCCGCCCAAGAATCAGCTGCGTCAATAAAATTTGTCTGCCATACGTACCAGATCGGAATGAAAATGCATGCTATGATTTGATTCTATTTTTAGCTAAATTTTGAACCAGACCGCCCTTCTCATATCGTTTTGAGCAATTTCTTGGGAACGAGTTGCGACCTCCACCGCTTTTCTGGACGAGATAAGTCCAATTTTGTGTCTGGAGTCTGTAGCCATGATCATTGCGGTCTCGCCGGCAGTATATACAGTTTTGGGGTCACTTGTTATTTGCTCTCATTTTTTAAAATACAAATGGACATTTGGACCTACATCTCTAATCCATCATCAAAATTTTTTTTGAGGAATCAAAAAAAAATATTTCTAAATTATTCTTTTCTCAAAATTTTACAACTCTAACCATCAATCCTCAAATAATAAACAACTATTATTTATTTCTACATAAAATCGTTATTCACAATTATTTAATATAATCATATATGTTAATATTATATTATTAATATTATTTATCGAAATAATATTATTTTATTTTATAATATTTATACATCAAAATTTTAATTAGTCATTCCTTCGGAGAAAATAGAGATGTCTCCTACGTTACCCATAATCTCACTAGCTTTCAAGGATGATACGATGAAAATGGGGATGATTTACTACCGTTCTAAAAGTGTTTGACTGTTTTAATTTTGATGTTGTTGTAACAATTTAAGCTTTTTTTAATTTCAATGTTATTGTAACGTTTAGACTTTTTAATTTCAAAGTGGTTGGTGGTGGTGTTATTTTAAATTTTAATGTATTTTTTTTTTTTAAGTCAATGTATTTTAATTTTAAAAAGTTTGATGTTATTCTACTAATTTTTGCCAAATTATTTAAATGTCATTTTGTTAATCAAATGAATCTAATAAACAAAAAAATATTAATAACAAATATATTCAATATTAGATCCTATTGGAAGATCTCAACAAAAAAAATTTAATGATATAATTATTATATTATTTATACTTATAAACTAAATAATATGGTAAGTTAATTAAGTTTAGTGTTTAACATATGTATGATATATTAGTATTTAAGTACAATTTGAAGGATAAAATAGTCATGAATAGTGGAATCTCAAATTTGAGAATTTTTTTTCTCTTCCCTCAAATTTGAGGATCAAAGACCCTTTCTTTTAAAATTTTTGAGAAAATTTCCTCAAATTAAGGGTGGGTTTGAGATGGTTTTTGAAGGAATTCTCTCAAGCAGGTTTTTTAGGGCCATGGTTGGAGATGGCCTAAGAGTGAGCTGCATGGGACATGTAACCGCTACGTGGTAGTAGAACAAGCTTAGAGAAGAAAGAAAGCTCAGTCAATGAAATTTGTTATTATTTATCATGTAATTTTGTTTCCACTTTTACACCAAAAAGCAACCAGTCTCTAAGCTTGGCAGCTCGTTGTCGATGGACATAAATAACTAAAAAGTAAGCAAAAGTGGCTTGTGCTTGACGAAGGATGATAAAATATTTTCTTGTCATCGAAGTTCCAACTTGGTACTCCAAAATCTCATGAGACGTTCAGGCGCTCAGTCCTTACAGAATTCCAGTCTTAGGCATAGCATCTCGGTGGTCCGAACATCCTCCAAAGAAGTAGTAATCTTCTTCTCGATCTCTCTTCATTCAATTAATGCATATCCAGAGAGACATTGGTATTGGCTCTAGAGGGTCTTATTTGGTTTTAACACTTTTTTCACACTGGGTGGGACCATCAAGTTTACATGTTGTCATGATCTGCTCCCACTTTTGGATACGAGTACGTGGTCAAGTCTAGCATATGTCACAACATCAACGGTAGTATATTGTCTATACCTCGATACGATATTTATATTACAACCTCAACAATAATAATTCATACTCACAATATAAGAACAATTATTCCATCTAACTCATTCACAAATATCTAAGACAGGAAGATAAGATAGCAATATGATAATTAAACTAAAATTTTGACTAATTAATTAAAAAACCATACGATTCCAAAAGAAAAATTATAGGAACCAAAATCCACTAATAAATCCAACATCCAATGTCATTGGAAATAAATCCGTTAAATAATGAAAAGCCTAGATTCCAAAAGTTCTAAAATAAACAAACTAATTATCATCAAATAACTCTAGCATCTAAGACTGGTCTCCAAAAGCGTTCGTATCTCACGTGGGATCTATCGTGTGTAGGATAGCCATTATTTAAATTTGTCAATGTTATTCAGTCATGATTGAAGCAAGTACACTAACCAATAAAGATAATAATGGCAAATTATACATGACAGTAATAGTATAACATGAAAAGTATCATATATGAATCAATAGTATATCATGGAATGAAACAGGTATACATGTCATGAACTACGAGATATGATATGAAGTAACAGTACATAGGATCATGAACTAATATAAGATATGAACTAAATAACAAGAATAAGAAACTATGAAAAAATAGTATACGTCACCGCTATGTGCCACTATTTATGTTTTAGAAACTATTACTCAACTTGTGGACATTGTCACGTCCCAGTTCCGCGAAACCGAAATGTAGTCATTGGACATGATGTCGTGCAAGTCTATATTATACTTGTACAAGACAAGAAGATAGACAGTCAATGGTGTATCGCGATAAAACGACATCGTAGCAAAAAATAATAAAGTCATAAAGGAACCACAACAGAATATACGAAATGAATCTCTTTATTGATAATTGCAATGGATTACAAGGCTCTCAATAGTCCACTGAAAATGCCACTTCGCTTCCAACATTCATAATCTCTCTTGCTCACAAAGGATTTTGTTGTTCCATATATGTAAACCCCTTCAAATATTTCTATAGATAGTCTGGTGTGGGTTAAAAAATTTTGGTTTAGCAGCAGATGTTTGAGGTTTAGAGTAAGGTTGCATATGTCTGATTATTTTAATTAAACCATTGGCGCGCCTTACCATTGTTGAATTATTCGGATCCCAACAACGGCCCATAAATTCCAATGGACTGTTGTAGTTTTGACTTGACCCGCCAATTTAGGCGCTGCACTTTCCCGCCTCTCTAAATCAAATCCGTTGTGCCCTAAATTAATTGCACAACTTCCCGTATCCAAACTTCCATATTTAATTCCGTGTCGGACACATGTGTCGTTACCATCAATTTTGAGACACCAACTTAACCCGTTGAGCCGGACCAACTAAAGGGTCCAAGACTGACACCATGCCTACACCATTTTTGACCTTTGTGTCACTCCCAAATTTAGACCCCAAGTGCCCCCATTTAATTTAAAAGCGCGGAACATATTTATTCTAATTAAATCGGGGATACCAACTTTGACTAATCCCATTTTAATCCCCATTTAATTTCAATGACCATTTATTTAAGCCCATGCCAAACACACAACACCCCCTCACCCTACAAAACACCAAACACCAATTCTCCCACAATTTTTCTATCATTTCATGTGTTTGTGCAAATACCCAAACTTAAGGGGCTAATTTGCAAATATTGTGACATGTGGCACACCCTCATTGGTCAAGGCCAAATGGAGAGGCCACCCTCTTCTTTGACCATGGTCAACATCCCTCTTCCCTTTGTTTTTTTCATGAAGAAACAATTTCTTTCATGAGTAATCCTCACCCCACATTTGAAATGGATATATCACCACCCTCCAATCATCACACTCTAACCTATAAAATGTCTACATCACATCCCTCTTCCCCATGTCGGCCCTAATCCCCAAACATAGAGAACACAACCCATTCTCTCTCCTCTCTCCTCACAAAATTACAACCGTACTACTTCTCTTCTTCTTCCTTTCTTCTTCTTCCTTTCTACACTTCACCTCTTCTTTATTTTTAACCCTAGTCTGAGGAGTTCCACCCGGCCAGTCTCCCCCTCGACCCGACCGAGCGGCGGAACATCGCAGTTAAACATCGCAGTCATAGCCCACGTCGACCACGGCAAGACCACTCTCATGGATCGGCTCCTCCGCCAGTGCGGCGCCGATATCCTCCACGAGCGAGCCCTCGACTCCATCAGCCTCGAGCGCGACCGCGGCTACGGACCGCTGCACTCAACGGCTCTGACCTGCTGTCCCCGCACCAAGACTACTCCACCGGCCGCCACCCTCGAACCAACCTCCGCCTGAATCCATCGCGGCTCTACCCAGCCACCCTGGCAGCGCGGAAGCACGAGCAGGCCAGGCTCGACCGAGATTCCCGAGCCAACCCCTCCCGCCAGCACCACTGTTCCATCGCCACGTCTCCTCTCTCACAGCCGAGATCAAGAAGTCGTCCTTGAGCTCAAAACGGCCTCGAGCTCGAGCTCCGGCCATAGTGGTCCTCGGAGTGTGAAGACGTCTTCTCTGTTGACGAGCTCCCCCGTTGAGTCTTCTCCGGCGCCATTTCGTTCTCGCAGCCAAACTTTCCTCGGTGTCGAGATCGATCGGCATTTCGAGCTCCGACCATGGCAATCGATGGCGGAGGCCTTCTTCTTCCACATTGTCGAGCTCCGACCATGGCAATCGATGGCGGAGGCCTTCTTCTTCTTCCATGTTGTCGAGTTTCGGCGAGCCTCACCGAGCGGCTTCTAACCGACGCCATCACCATCATCACCGCACCTCCTCGTAGCTACGCCGCGAACCCAGCTTCGACTCGGATCTGACACACCGGTGCGGCTTCGTCGTCCTTAGTCTATGAACTGCCACCACTGGTGTTCCCAATGGAGGTCTCGGTTTCGTCCGTCGTGTGCTTTGCGTCGACCCCTCGACTCGTCCCCATGAGAGGACCAGTTCACGGAGAAGAAGGACTAGCAGCAGCTGCAACGGGAGAGCTAGGGTTCCTTTGTGTAAGTGTTTTGTAATATTGAAAGTAGTGATTTGCTTTTGTAGGACCCCTAATCCTGAAAACCGTATTTCTCTATTATTTTATTTAATTATAATAGTTATGAGCTAAACAGAGAGAATAGATTTTATTAGAATTTATTTTGAGAAGTTTCAGCACTTAGAGGATTTTTGGAGCCATTATAATTTTTTCCTAATTTATTGTATGTAGGAGACCCTTTGGACAGTTGCTAGCCCAACCGTATGCACCAACATAATTCTTAGAATTTTCTGTGAATAGATATGTGTATATATATATATACAATTCCTATTGGATATTAAACCGAATCCCAAACCCACTACCCACTTGAACCCGAATCCGTTAGGGAAGAAAATATCAAACAACAGTAGTAGCAAAAGCCCACTTTGCTTCTCCTTCTCCGTGCGTAAAGAAGGGAATTATCAGCAGCAATCCCACGCGTAAAATAACCCCACGCGTAAAACAACTCCGCGCGTAAAGTAGAACTCTACCGCTTAAATTCCTACACCGCGCGTAAAACAAACACCACCGCCTCATTCCACCACCTCTTTACCTGTTGTTACAAAAATTTCCCCAACCGAAACCTAAACCAATGAAAAGAAGAAACAGCAGCGGCAGTAGTTTCTTAAACACTAAGTATCCCCACCGCCTCTTGACCCTATATATATTACAACTCTCTCAAACTAATCCCACTTCTTCTTACAACAACTTAAGACTAGTATTGGACGTTGCACTCTACAGAACTTTTGCTCGACAAGTATACCTTGCCAAATTCTTTACTGTTTAAATTATAAATTGTTGCATATTATCCTGTTGAAATATACATATAACTGTGTGCGCCCGAGAATTACTCGGGTGCAGTCGACAATTACGTCGATACGTAGTATAACTGACTTAGACATTAGCAGACCCACCTACAGATGCGAGGGTATTCTGATATCCTCCTAGACCTGACACTTGTACACGCATTACGATTGCAACTCATGTTGGGATGCGGGTTCACGTACTCGACTAGCTACCGGTGCGTGTGACACACATCACGGTTTAGCACGTAAACAGGATTAACTAGAAAATTGTGACTTGGCATATAGCTACGTGGTATGCACGTTGTGTATTCGACTTGTATATCCGCATTGGGCGGGGAAGACAACTAGTAGGCGTATGGGATACACACATTGGACTCCGTAGTATCTAGAGGAGCCACGGATCCAATGACCTCCTTTAGTCAGATACCGCGTTCTTCGGAGCGATACGAACGTATATATTTGCAGATACCTCATTCTTCGGAATGATTGACGTTACATGTTCAGATACCACGCTCTTCAGAGAGTGGACGATATGCCTACGCCTACCCATACGTACCAAGGTTGTCTTCATATTGCATTCACTTAGATGGTTAGCATACCCTTATTTATTTTTATTCAGTATTTATATATGGCATGCTTTTATGTACCTTGTTATGTCCCACTGAGGACCTGGTTCCCTTCCAGATTTAGATGAGGCGTACTATCCCACGGTGTACGGACCTGGACGTATCCGAGGAGGAGCTAGAGGTGCTGCCATCAGAGTCCCCCTGATCTTTGGTAGACTCACCATCTAGTGTTAGAGCCTCTTCATCTAGATAGACGATGCTCTAGTCAGGCTATATTTCAGCACTCTTATTTAGTTTTTGTAGTGGATTTGTTCCTACCAGACATATCTGGTTTGTACTATGATATTCAGACTCAGCACTTATATTCCAGTACTTATTTCAGTATTCCTTGATATATTGTGGATGAGATTAGATGTTATATGTTATATGCTAGTACTAGACTTGTTAGTATTTTAGGACAGCGTAGCACGTCTCATTGAGTCCAATAAATTGGGTATTCTCTCAGAGACGTGTCAGCTGACCAATTCCACTTGGCCTGGTCCCGCGTAAGTTGGGACTGGGGCGTGACATGGTTTTAATGGTGGCCCATGCAGGTCTTGTATATATTGTCTTGGTTACATAACTATACCAAACAAGCCTGCGTATAGGAATAGAGCATAAGAATCTCATCCACACTTGACTAAAACCTCATTCTTCCTTTCAACTATCCTATGTTTGGATAAACCAAGTTTACGCCAGAAACCCTTTACACTATGACCAGACCCTTTACCCTTGTTGGCGTAAAAGCCAAAGGACTGTTGTTAGCGTAAAAGCCAAACGACTGTCTGGTTGGCGTAAAGGCCAATTAATTGTCTTGTTTGGCATAAAAGCCAAAAACAAAGCCACAAAGGCAAACGCCCCAGCATAAACTTGATGATTTCTGAAAATAGCGTAGAGTAGCCTGATTAGGCGTAAACTATAAAGATGATGATGTGAGCGTATTAGTCACAGTCTTAGCTTTTCCAGTCATGACCAAATCTTGTGCATAAATGCAGAGATATGCCTCGAGCCCTGTGCAAGAAACAACTTTTGACGTGACATCTGATTTTGTCTTATCTTGAGCATAAAAAGCTCATTTCGGACTGGAGCGTAAAAGCTCATTTATGTCAAATGAAGAATAGGCAGTGTATTCAGAAGACTCAATTTTCCTTTGAGTGGTGCATCAAATATATCACTAAATGACAACCTGGGTCTCTGTGCAAAATCATCATCACAGCCGTCCTCTCGATTATCGTGTAGTACCTTTGTCAGATGTCAGGTTCACTGATTTGTCTGATAAATTCATCCGAGGAAATACAAATAGTTCCTCGTACTATTTTACGCTGCAACATATTTTAGACTTTACGCAGAAAACTTTCACGCAGATTTTACACGCAAATCTTTTACGCGCAGACTTTTTACGCGAACATCTCTGAAACTCTACTTTACGCTTCTCTGTTTTACGCGGGTAGCTCTGAAGCCATGTTTTATGCCGACAGTCTCAAATCCCTAATTTACGCCAAACTACCTTGAATCTCTACTTTACGCCAGACATCTTGAAACTCTGTGTTACGCAGACAATTTCAAAAATCTCTACTTTACGCCAAATTATTTTATCTCTGCTTTACGCAGACAATCTCGAACCCCTACTTTACGCGGACTACCTAGAATCTCTATTTTATGCGAACAAATTCCCCAGCATAATTCATTCTTCTACATTCTAATTGCATCCTGTTTATTTCTTTCCCCAGAAATATGGACGTACCCAGTGGACACACAGATGATAGGGTTGATCAGGCAACAGACACCTCGTATGATGTCAATAGGACCCCGACTACCCCGAGAGACCAGTCCCCAAGGCGGACACTGGTTTATCCATCAACCCCATACCTCCATAATGGTCCTACTCAGGAAGCTGCATTAGCTCAACAAGAAGGACAGACCTCTCAAGCACCAACACAACAGGCAGATTGTAGTGCCCCGTTCTCCCAATGCGGAGAGCGCGGCTAAGAATCACAAGTCGGTATCGTTCGATCGGGATAGATTGAATTAAGAACTCGTCCTCATTATGGATTTGTTTCTTCGAAATCGATTCCCATATTCAGTGGACTGCGCCCCAAGGATCGGCTTAGCGGCAGAGTCAGGAGGGATCTCTCCGCTGCTATCTTTTATTGCCTCGGTTTTCGATGTCGCTTGTTGCTTTCGTGCTTTGAGTTGGTTTTGGGATTTGCTTGTTTTCCTTGAACGGTTTCGATGGTTTTCATTGTTTTCGTTCATCGACTTGCACTTCTATTCTGAGATTGGAAAGAGAGGAAGAAGTATTAATCGAGCTGTTCGTGTGCAGGTGAACGAGCAGTAGGCGGCTTGCGAGCGGAGTCGTGAAGCGCCTCTTTCCTTCTTCTTTCCAAAATCTAAGTGAGTGGCTACCAACCCGATTAGCTAGCCCTGCTTCCAAGCTTCACTCCTTCGCCCCGATCAAACGATACCAAGTAATAATAAAAGAAACCAAGATAAAAGAGAATAGACTTGGTTCTTATGCTTGTCAATCAAATATGTGAACTGTTATCATACTGTATGCTAGTTCGTTCATAACTGTTCTATAAATCATGCTAAGTATGGAACACCTTGTATGCGCTAAACTGTTCAATGAGGCTATGTTAAATGAATCATGCAATACCGACTGTCCCGTACTACTGTTTGCCTCAACTGCATGAACTGTTAACTTAGTAAACATACTGTTCGATCACGGACAACTTGTGCACAAGGTAACTGGTTCCTGCGGACGGTCGCTGGGGCACTGGCACCAATCCGGTCGGGACGGAACTCTACTGTATAGTCTACTGTACTGGACGAGATGGCTTGTGGCACCACTGTACATTGGCTGCAAACCATCTCCGTCTAAGACTATTGTCCATTGTGGCATCACGCCAAGTGATCTCTTGTATATTTAAACCTGTTGCATACTAACTTGTGTCTCCGTGGCAGGGAAGGCAAGGTAAGTATTGTGCAGGTCATTCAGACGGTCAGGTAAAATCCACCTAAAGGTGGCACGTTCATTTCAGTAAATTCAATATGCTGTTTACTTGTAAATAAACTAAGGCAAGATAGAAGCCCACAAAAATATGCATGCTTCACTAAACAATGTGTTGATTGGTATAGACAGGCTAGCTCGCCTTTACCAGCATGTTTTGATATGCTGACCCTCGTTGAAACAGGTTCTCCGCACCAAGGCGAACCGAGCGAGGAGCCGAAGTCGTCTTCCCGATCCAGTCCAACTGTTGGCGCATCTTCACCGCGCCTCGAAGCCTTTTGAAGCCAGAAGATGCAACTCTTTATACACAAATACAGCTCCGTGGCAAAGCCGTCCTCCAGCCTGGAGGTCTTTATCGTTTTGAGTTTATAAAAGGATGTAATGTACAGGATTGCTATCTCATTTTGAGTCAACCCTTTTGTAAGTCGTTCGGCATATTAGCTAACTCGTTCAAGAGTTTGTAATAGATGTTCATTATCAATAAAGAGAACTTTTCTATGTTTCAAATCTGTGTTTCAATTTATCTGCGTACTCTGAATATGTGCTTGCTATGCAAATCATTAAAGCCTTGTGCGGGCGCAACTCCAGGCCCGCACGGCGGTCACGACTCGGGGGACGCCTCGGGGCGTGACATAGTGGTATCAGAGCACAGATTCAAAGTTCCTTAGACTTCATGCTGGAAAAGTTCCTTAAACGATCAAAAATTCCTGTGCGAACTCTTGAACTCGCTAGGCCAAAATGAGATACGTTCATGCAATAAGTCCATAATACATTATGATCCTAATATAATTTACCTTCTTTTGAAGGAATGAATCCTGCGCAATCTGCAGCGCAAGTCCCGGACGAAATGCAACGCCAAGGAAGTAGTTTGGGCACTTCGGGAAGTTCAGAAAGCCAGCGAGCCACGCCAAGCATCGATCCCGTTCAGCAAATATTGCGGATGTTGGGGGAAAACCAACAAAGGGACGAGGCTCGCCATGAACGGGCCGAGAAGCGGGCGGAAGAGAGTCAGCTCAAGTTTCAAGACAATATAGAAGCACGATTCTCAGTCCAACAGAAGCAGGTAGATACCCTGCATCAGATCGTTCAGACTTTGGCTGCCAACCATTCCGCCGCAACAACAACGACTCCGGTGGAGCAGCCCGTGCTTGAAGTAGAGACACCGCAAATTCCAAGAGCGAGGGACGTGACTACCTTCGACTTTGGCCACTTCAAGAAAGTCTGCAACACCCCATTCAACGGGACTGAGGACCCAGTCGTAGCTCTAGATTGGTTGGCCGAACTTCAAGATCACTTCGCTCTGCTAGAGGTCCCCGAAGATAAGCGCGTCTCCTGCGCGCAACTACAGCTCCGTCTCAACGCGTACGATTGGTGGGACGTGCATCGACGATCTCTCCAATTTGATCACGGAGAGGAGGCGATCTCGTGGACGACTTTTCGTGCCGCGTTCGAAGAGGAGTATGTACCCCCTCCAGTCCAACGTCAAATGGAGAACGAGTTCGTGCAGCTGCGGCAAGGCAGCATGACAGTTAAAGAGTACTCCGCCGAGTTCAACCGACTCTCCAAATTCGCTAGGGCCTATTTACCTGATGCAGCGAGTCGAGCTAGAAGGTTTGAAGGTGGACTACGCCCTGTCATCCATTCGCACGTAGCCGTTCCTCAGTATCGGGCAATGCGTGAAGTCATGAATCACGCCCTGTCGCTCGAACCACACTATCCTCACGTTCCTGCCGGCGCTGTGCATACATACAATCACAAACGCCAAAGCAACGACAAAGGAAACAACGCTGCAAAACGTCACAACGATGGCGGAAAGCAGAATACAAACCAGCTCTGTAACTTCTCTAAACGACCGGGGCACATATTTGAGAAGTGTCGCCTGAAACTTGGGTTATGTTTAGTTTGCGGTGAGGCAAACCATACCGTTCGTGACTGTCCACTGAGCCGTCTTAACCGTCGTCCCCAACGAAATAATCCCTAACGGTAAGTTCTACCCTAAGTTTCGGGACGAAACTTCCAATTAGTTGGGTAGGATGTAGCGCCCCGTTCTCCCGATGCGGAGAGCGCGGCTAAGAATCACAAGTCGGTATCGTTCGATCGGGATAGATTGAATTAAGAACTCGTCCTCGTTATGGATTTGTTTCTTCGGAATCGATTCCCATATTCAGTGGACTGCGCCCCAAGGATCGGCTTAGCGGCAGAGTCAGGAGGGACCTCTCCGCTGCTATCTTTTATTGCCTCGATTTTCGATGTCGCTTGTTGCTTTCGTGCTTTGAGTTGGTTTTAGGATTTGCTTGTTTTCCTTGAACGGTTTCGATGGTTTTCATTGTTTTCGTTCATCGACTTGCACTTCTATTCCGAGATTGGAAAGAGAGGAAGAAGTATTAATCGAGCTGTTCGTGTGCAGGTGAACGAGCAGTAGGCGGCTTGCGAGCGGAGTCGTGAAGCGCCTCTTTCCTTCTTCTTTTCAAAATCTAAGTGAGTGGCTACCAACCCGATTAGCTAGCCCTGCTTCCAAGCTTCACTCCTTCGCCCTGATCAAACGATACCAAGTAATAATAAAAGAAACCAAGATAAAAGAGAATAGACTTGGTTCTTATGCTTGTCAATCAAATATGTGAACTGTTATCATACTGTATGCTAGTTCGTTCATAACTGTTCTATAAATCATGCTAAGTATGGAACACCTTGTATGCGCTAAACTGTTCAATGAGGCTATGTTAAATGAATCATGCAATACCGACTGTCCCGTACTACTGTTTGCCTCAACTGCATGAACTGTTAACTTAGTAAACATACTGTTCGATCACGGACAACTTGTGCACAAGGTAACTGGTTCCTGCGGACGGTCGCTGGGGCACTGGCACCGATCCGGTCCGGACGGAACTCTACTGTATAGTCTACTGTACTGGACGAGATGGCTTGTGGCACCACTGTACATTGGCTGCAAACCATCTCCGTCTAAGACTATTGTCCATTGTGGCATCACGCCAAGTGATCTCTTGTATATTTAAACCTGTTGCATACTAACTTGTGTCTCTGTGGCAGGGAAGGCAAGGTAAGTATTGTGCAGGTCATTCAGACGGTCAGGTAAAATCCACCTAACGGTGGCACGTTCATTTCAGTAAATTCAATATGCTGCTTACTTGTAAATGAACTAAGGCAAGATAGAAGCCCACAAAAATATGCATGCTTCACTAAACAATGTGTTGATTGGTATAGACAGGCTAGCTCACCTTCACCAGCATGTTTCGATATGCTGACCCTCGTTGAAACAGGTTCTCCGCACCAAGGCGAATCGAGCGAGGAGCCGAAGTCGTCTTCCCGATCCAGTCCAACTGTTGGCGCATCTTCACCGTGCCTCGAAGCCTTTTGAAGCCAGAAGCTGCAACTCTTCATACACAAATGCAGCTCCGTGGCAAAGCCGTCCTCCAGCCTGGAGGTCTTTATCGTTTTGAGTTTATAAAAGGATGTAATGTACAGGATTGCTATCTCATTTTGAGTCAACCCTTTTGTAAGCCGTTCGGCATATTAGCTAACTCGTTCAAGAGTTTGTAATAGATGTTCATTATCAATAAAGAGAACTTTTCTATGTTTTAAATCTGTGTTTTAATTTATCTGCGTACTCTGAATATGTGCTTGCTATGCAAATCATTAAAGCCTTGTGCGGGCGCAACTCCAGGCCCGCACGGCGGTCACGACTCGGGTGACGCCTCGGGGCGTGACACAGATACACCTTTGCCTCCACCTCCACCCTTTCCAGCCCTGATACCACAACTAGAGGGACAGCCACAAATGTTCCAATTCTTCCAAGCCATGATGCAGGCGCAATGGCATCAGACTGAGACCTTGAGGCAGAGCTTGATGACAGCTCTGGAGAGGACATCTACACCAGCTTCTGCACCTGACCAACCAGTTGGCACTGTATGAGATTTTAGCCAGATGGGCTCGGAAACCTTTTCGGGCAGCGAGACTCCAGAGGAGACCTCAGATTGGGTCTCCAACACGGGGATGCTGCTAAAGGGTTCACAGCTACACCCAGACCTTTGGATGACCGCGGTGAGCGCCCAACTCAAAGACAACGCCCATCATTGGTGGGACTCCATAGAACGCGGCGTCGGCAAGACCCAGATGTGGGAGCAATTCTTAGTATACTTCAATGCAAAATATTTTCCGGCTACGGTCAGGAATGCTTTATACTCCCAGTTTCTACACCTGGAACAAGGAACTATGACCATATATGCCTACGACGGAGAGTTTAGTCGACTTAGTCGATTTAGTACTGTCCTGATACCTAACGAGCTGGAGAAGGCCAGAAGGTTCCATGACGGCCTTACCTTCGAGCTACAGAGGTATACCACCACTCAGTCAAGGATCTCCTATGAGGAGGTTCTTTCAGAGGCAAGAATCCAGGAGGTCATTGGCAGAGGAGCGAGGCGCTCTAGCGCAACCATACCAGCCAAAGCCCAGCCCAGAGTAGGAGGGCCAATCCATCATCCAGGAATACAGGTACAACAAAGGACAGTGCCATATCAGCACAAGGAGCTTCCGACTTGTCATCATTGTGGCAAGAAGGGATATTTCGTCAGAGACTGCTGGAAGAAGCTTAGACTGTGCATGATATGTGGAGCAAGTCAACACCTGGCCAGAGACTGCCGACAACGCAGAGAGGCAGCACCCTAGACCGGACAAAGGCCAACAACACCCGCCCAGAGGATGCTACCCCCGACTAAAGGTCACCATCCATCATCACCTAGAGGATTTCAAAAGGGACCACCCTTGGCCCCACAGGAGGTTCAGTTTAACCGAGCCAGGCAACAGGCAGGAGGACAGAGGCACGGACAGGCCTTTGCCTTAGCAGCAGTTGTGGAGGAACCAGAAGGAGAAACTATCACAGGTACCATTTTAGTTGCGTCAATACCTGTAAATGCATTATTTGATTCTGGCACTACGCTATCTTTTATATCTAGTAGTTTCGTAGCCATACATAGAGTAGCTACTTCCCCCTTGCCTAAGAGTTGGAAGATTCTTATCGGAGGAGGCATCATACCGGTTACCAGCACTATTCGAATGTGCTCCGTGATCGTGTGTAGTAGGGAGATGAGAGCACGATTTTTAGTACTCCCGATGCCAAACTTTGACGTTGTTTTAGGCATGGACTGGTTAAGTCAGTACAATGCTATAATAGACTGTCGGAAGGGTAGCATCATTTTTAGACCACCAGATCACCCGGAGTTCGAGTACATGCGGGACACCATTGAGCAAGGAGTAGGCCAAACACCTGGAGCTTACATGGCTATGGAGACAGCTCCCCCAGCAATTGTTGCAGAATTCGAGGATGTATTTTTGAAGGAATTACCAGGCCTACCGCCTGATAGAGAGGTGGAATTCACTATCGAGTTAGTGCCCGGAGCACCGTCGGTATCCTCAAATGTGTATCGGTTGGCAAAGAATGAGCTAGATGAGCTGAAGCTACAGTTATAGGAGTTGCAGATCAAGAGATTTGTCCGTCCTAGTGCATCACCCTGGGGAGCACCAGTATTGTTTGTACCAAAGAAGGACGGGACATTTCGTATGTACATTGATTACAGAGCCCTTAATGCTTTGACAATAAAAAATAAGTACCCTCTGCCGCGGATTGATGATCAGTTCGACCAACTGACAGGAGCGGTGGTGTTCTCAAAGATAGATTTGAGATCAGGTTATCATCAGGTAAAAGTGCGGAGAGAAGACATTCCAAGGACAACATTCAGGACTCGTTATGGTCACTACGAGTTCTTGGTGACGCCTTTTGGACTGACAAATGCACCTGCCGTATTTATAAACCTGATGAACAGAGTCTTCCACCAGTATCTGGACCGGTTCGTGGTAGTATTCATCGACGACATCTTGGTGTATTCAAAGAGCCACGAGGAGCACGGAGAACACTTGAGGCTAGTGCTAGAGACGCTTAGGCATGAAAGACTCTATGCAAAGCTGAGCAAGTGTGAGTTTTTTCTAAATTGTGTCGCTTTCCTTGGACACGTTATCTCAGGAGATGGTATTTCGGTAGATCTAGCGAAGATTTTGTCAGTAGAAACGTGGCCGACCCCTAACAACGTCTCAGAGGTGAGGAGTTTCCTAGGACTTGTCGGATATTACCGGAGGTTCGTAGAGAACTTTGCAAGGATCGCAGAGCCGACGACTCGCCTGACCCGCAAGGAGCAAGAGTTCATCTGGTCAGAGGGGTGTCAGGTGGCGTTCAACGAGCTAAAAAAGTGTCTGACTATGGCTCCTATCTTGACCATACCTTCCGCATCCGGAGGATTCATAATCTACAGCGATGCATCCGAAAAAGGTTTAGGTTGCGTCTTGATGCAACATGGGAAGGTTGTGGCCTATGCCTCTAGGCAACTGAGGACCCATGAGAAGAACTATCCCACTCACGACCTGGAGCTTGCCGCAATCATCTTTGCCTTGAAGCTTTGGAGACACTATATATACGGAGAATGAGTGGAGATATTAACAGATCACAAGAGCCTGAAGTACGTCTACACCCAAAAGGACTTGAGCCTGAGACAAAGACATTGGCTCGAAGTGATGACAGACTTTGAGATTGAGTTGCAGTACCATCCGGGAAAGGCCAATGTGGTAGCCAACGCTTTAAGCAGAAGGCCCATAGCATTCTTTTTGACTACCCAGCAACATCTATTGAGAGATCTAGAACAGCTGGGTATAGAGGTCATTGTGCACGGAGTAGACGGCCAGATGTCGAGTTTCCAGTTGCAATCAACATTAGTCAAAATGATCAAGGCTGCCCTACCAACAGATGCCAGATTTTAGAGGCTTCGACAAAGAACCGAGGCCGGAATACAGACAAGATTATGCATACACGAGGACGATACTTTAAGATGTGGAGATCGCCTCTATGTCCCGAATGGAGAACTTTGTCAAGAGCTGATGATAGAGGCGCACAGCTCAACATACTCTATTCATCCAGAAGGAACGAAGATGTACAGAGACCTGAGACAGTACTATTGGTGGCATGGAATGAAGAGAGAAATTGCATGCTTTGTGGCCAAGTGCCTGGTGTGTCTGCAAGTCAAGGCTGAGCATCAGAGATCTGCAGGATTGCTTAAACCGCTCCCTATACCGGAGTGGAAATGGGAGCATATCACTATGGACTTTGTTTCGGGCTTTCCGAGGAGTCCTAGCGGTCGAAATGCAGTATGGGTAATCGTGGATAGACTCACCAAGTTAGCATACTTCTTACCCTTCAGAGTTGGGCAATCCACATAAGTCTTAGCAGATATGTACATGAGAGATATTGTGTGACTGTACGGAGTGCTAGTTAGTATCGTGTTTGACAGTGATACGAGGTTCACATCTTACTTTTGGCGGAGTATGCAAGAAAGTCTCGGTACTCGCCTAAAGTTTAGCATAACATATCACCCACAAACAGATGGCCAGTCGGAGCCCACTATTCAAACATTGGAAGACATGTTAAGAGCGTGCATGCTTGACTTCGGGGGATCATGGGAGGACCATTTATATTTGGTCAAAATTTCCTACAATAATAGCTATCAAGCGAGCATTCAGATGGCTCCCTATGAAGCATTATATGGTAGGAAATATCATTCTCCAGTATGTTGGAGTGACGTGGGCGAAAGGCAGATTCTAGGACCAGAGTTGGTTGTTCGTACAGTGGAAAAGGTAAAAAAGATCCAAGGGCACCTGCGAGCAGCGCAGGACAGACAAAAGCACTGGGCAAACGTGCATCGACGACCTCTAGAATTCCAAGTTGGAGAACATGTGTTTCTAGAGATCTTGCTTACCCGAGAGACTATCAGGTTTGGAAGCAGAGGAAAGCTGAGTTTGAGGTACATCGGACCATTCAATGTATTAGAACGCATCGGAGAAGTGGCGTAAAAATTAGCCTTGCCACAAACATTAGAAGGAGTGCATGACGTCTTCCACGTATCTCAACTAAGGAGGTACATTCCAGATCCGAGTCATGTGCTTGACCACTCGGAGATCACTATTGGGCCAAGTTTGTCATACCAAGAGGAGCCCGTAGAGATTTTGGACAAAAGCGAGAAGGTATTGCGAGGTCAGACTATCCCTCTAGTTCGTATTGCATGGAGGCATCATGCACCAGGCGAGTTAAACTGGGAACGGGAAGATGATATTCGACAACGTTTCCCTCATCTATTCGAAGGCTTGGATATGTCTTATTATTTTAAATAAAATCAATAGATTCGCCATATGTTAGTTTTAATTTCGAGGACAAAATTTTTATAAGTTGGGTAGAATGTAAGACCCCTAATCCTGAAAACCGTATTTCTCTATTATTTTATTTAATTATAATAGTTATGATCTAAATAGAGAGAATGGATTTTATTAGAATTTATTTTGAGAAGTTTCAGCACTTAGAGGATTTTTGGAGCCATTATAAATTTTTTCTAATTTATTGCATGTAGGAGACCCTTTGGACAGTTGCTAGCCCAACAGTATGCACCAACATAATTCTTAGAATTTTCTATGAATAGATATGTGTATATATATATATATATATATATATATATATATATATATATATATATATATATATAATTCCTATTGGATATTAAACCGAAACCCAAACCCACTACCCGCTTGAACCCGAATCCGTTAGGGAAGAAAATATCAAACAGCAGTAGTAGCAAAAGCCCACTTTGCTTCTCCTTCTCCGCGCGTAAAGAAGGGAATTATCAGCAGCAACCCCACGCGTAAAACAACCCCACGCGTAAAACAACTCCGCGCGTAAAGTAGAACTCTACCGCTTAAATTCCTACACCGCGCGTAAAACAAACACCACCGCCTCATTCCATCGCCTCTTTACCTGTTGTTACAAAAATAACCCCAACCGAAAGCTAAACCAATGAAAAGAAGAAACAGCAGTGGCAGTAGTTTCTTAAACACTAAGTATCCCCACAGCCTCTTGATCCTATATATATTACAACTCTCTCAAACTAATCCCACTTCTTCTTATAACAACTTAAGACTAGTATTGGATGTTGCACTCTACAGAACTCTTGCTCGGCAAGTATACCTTGCTAAATTCTTTACTGTTTAAATTATAAATTGTTGCATGTTATCCTGTTGAAATATACATATAACTGTGTGCGCCCGAGAATTACTCGGGTGCAGTCGACAATTACGTCGATACGTAGTATAACTGACTTAGACATTAGCAGACCCACCTACAGATACGAGGGTATTTTGATATCCTCCTAGACCTGACACTTGTACACGTATTACGATTGTAACTCATGTTGGGATGCGGGTTCACGTACTCGACTAGCTACCGGTGCGTGTGACACACATCACGGTTTAGCACGTAAACAGGATTAACTAGAAAATTGTGACTTGGCATATAGCTACGTGGTATGCACGTTGTGTATTCGACTTGTATATCCGTATTGGGCGGGAAAGACAACTAGTAGGCGTATGGGATACACACATTGGACTCCGTAGTATCCAGAGGAGCCACGGATCCAATGACCTCCTTATTCAGATACCGCGTTCTTCGGAGCGATACGGACGTATATATTTGCAGATACCTTATTCTTCGGAATAATGCACGTTACATATTCAGATACCACGCTCTTCGGAGAGTGGACGATATGCCTACGCCTACCCATACGTACCAAGGTTGTCTTCACATTGCATTCACTTAGATGGTTAGCACACCCTTATTTATTTTTATTCAGTATTTATATATGACATGCTTTTATGTATCTTGTTATGTCCCACTGAGGACCTGGTTCCCTTCCAGATTTAGATAAGGCATACTATCCCACGGTGTACGGACCTGGGCAGGAGACGAGGTACATATCCGAGGAGGAGCTAGAGGTGCTGCCATCAGAGTCCCCCTGATCTTTGGTAGACTCACAATCTAGTGCTGGAGCCTCTTCATCTAGATAAACGATGCTCTAGTTAGGCTATATTTCAGCACTCTTATTTAGTTTTTGTAGTGGGTTTGTTCCCACCAGACATATCTGGTTTGTACTATGACATTCAGACTCAGCACTTATATTCCAGTACTTATTTCAGTATTCCTTGATATATTATGGATGAGATTAGATGTTACCTGTTATATGCTAGTACTAGACTTGTTAGTATTTTAGGACAGCGTAGCACGTCTTATTGAGTCTAATAAATTGGGTATTCTCTCGGAGACGTGTCAGCTGGCCAATGCCACGTGGCCTGGTCCCACGTAAGTTGGGACTGGGGCATGACAGCTCTCCTTAGCCACTCATTTACATCCCCTATACCCTCAAATTCAGGTATTTGTTCAGAAGAAAACAATGATGAATTGAGCATTGAAGGCTTCCCAATATTTAATCCAGTAGCAGCAGCCACCTCGTCGAGGTGAAATACTTCTCCCCCCTCTTTATACATTTATATATTATTTGTGATTTTAGTTAGGGTTATTGTTGTATAATTTGTTTTGGGTACGTTTAGTTTAGTGTAGTTCAAATGAATCTTGTGTTTAATGAGGTTTGTTTAAGGGTTTATTATACATGTCATAATGTGAAATTGATGGTTAAATGCAAGGATTGATATTTAGCTTATTTTAGGTTATAATATGCACTGGATGGTTGGGGATGATATAGATTAAATGAGGGTTTATGAATGCATCAAGTTTTAAGGTTTGATAAAAATCGTTCCAAGCAATTGATGGACATGGAGGAGCAGGTGATTGACTGTGAAATATTGTGCAATATCAAACCATTAGTCATTCTTTGAGAATTGATAAATAATGTTGAACTTAATTGAGTAGTAGTTATTGTGAAATGGTAAAGGTTGTATATAAATGAGGGTTTAATAAATAATTATTTATTTATTTTGAGGATGATAGTAAAGGTGTATGTTAAACGTCTGTGAACACTGAGGTAAAACTGAGGACTTGATCAGGGGTAGATTAACTGAATATCGTGATGAGTATAGTAGACTGAGGAATAATAGTGGACTTGATCGAGGAGTAGTTTTAAGACGAGTGATAGCTGATGGTATATGATTGAGGATTATTCTGATGGTATTAAACGGGTGATTGATCATATTTAAAATGAACCCTTAGTCAACCTGGGTCAACCCTCTAACGTCGTGTCCCTGTGAGTTATAGCTGAGTCTGAGTATATGTTTAGACGTGTGTCACATCCCTGTTTGCCGTGTGATAGTTTATTGATTGAGTTTGTATCTCGTCTCTAGGTACTACGGGACCTGAGGACTTGGACGTGGTACCGGATCCCCGTCAGCAGCAGCCGGACGCAGGCAAGTGTACCTTGCCACCCTGTATTTCAGTTACAGATATTTTATTATTTCGTTATGTACAATGTGCGCGTATTTGTTTACGATCGATTCTTTGCGTCTGGATCACAACCGGGTGGAGACGTTCATCGTAATGTCTTGTAATGAATGTTAGATGTTCATAACACCTCGTTGTACGTAACTGAGTATATCGTCACCCCAGGACACATTATCGTGCCAGATTTCCTGTATCCTGATACTGACATCATGACCGGAGACTGGGATGACCTTAGGGTCATATATGTTGAGTTATTTTTGTGTGACGAGACTGTTAGATAGAGGTTCAGGTTCAACGCACAATCGTTGACCGCTTGGGATGGGGAAGACAGTTACTAGACGTTTGGGCTCCTCTGCACACGCTTATATATGTATATATTTCTTTAGTGATCCTGTATCTAGACGTTTGGTAATTTCATGTCCAGTGGGGATGATCGAGCTCGCAGAAATATGTTCGATGATTATTCAGACGAACTTGATGAAATAGAACGTAACAAAGGTGGATAGACTTTGGCTCAAGATTTTAAACTTAGTTGTTTGAGAAATGCTAAAAGTAGACTACAGATTGATCGAACGGTAACATCAAAGTTGGACGATTTGGCTAGACAAATTATGATCATGGCATGAACAGTTATTAGATGAACCTGACTTGGTGGATTAATATATAACATGGGTGAAGCGAGTATAATGATAAGGTGTCTTGATCATTTCGATGATAACTATAATGTTAACGTTCTTGTCTTGTACGAGCATAACTTCTTGCTCGCACATGCGTCACATCTGGATTAGGATGATTATTCCGCGGGAGCGTTGGAGTGGTGATCTCATGTCCAACGGAGATGATTGAACTTGCGGGAGACTGGAGCATGATAATTGAAGAATCATTTTGACTTATGATCTGACACAATAAGAAGAATTTCAGGATACAAGTGAATCAAAAGTATTTCGAGGAGGAGTTAGTCTAGTACATGAAGTAAGTTATGGTTGATGGTTTATGAACGGAATACATGAATCATATTGGTCGACTTAAAGTTTTTTATTTAAATCGCAATTAAAAATTTAATCATGACTAGGTGGTCTAGACTTGGAAAAGATTGGATATGTGGATTCTATCAAAATATATTCGAGGCGATAGACTATATGAATCGTTAGGTTTGACATACGATATGGATATATCGGGGATTCGGTGGAACGAAGGTATCTTAGGAACAGCTTTGCTAAACGGACTCAGACCTTGTGCAACAAACGTGTTGATGTGTGTAAGATGATCTGTACTCGATGTTTAGAAATCTGAGTAAAACGAGCTTGGGTAGAATATCTCGTATGAAAGAACAATGGTTTGACCTTAGGGATTGAGGCGAGTATCGTGTAATGAATTTGCTTGATGAGAATCATGAACTTGTAATATACCTATGACTTTGTGAGATGACCTAGCGGTTAGGAAAATGACCCTATGCCGAGTAAAAGAATTTGTGTGACCGAATTTAGATTATTGCTTGAGCAAGCCATAGAACTGGGGCAACAACTTAGAGTTAGGCTTGGGTCGATAAGTGTATGTTGTGCTTGACACGAACGGAATGGATGATGAGACTTGTACGCTAGTCGATAAATGGATAGATCGCGCTTGACGGTAGTAAAAAAAATTGTTTTGAGTTGAATTGGAAATAACTTGGATTTTGATTGACCCCGCTTGAGGTATCATGGTAATCCATAAATGAGGACCCTTGAGATTTTTGCGAGTAGCTTGTCCGACTTCTCTACCACTAAGTTCGGTTGAATGCACATGTTTGCAGGATAACGTGAACGGGTGCACGATCCAAGACTCAGTGATATGTTGAATTCGAGTGCAAAGACTTTGATATCGCTAAGTTGGTTGATATGCATATATTTGGGGGACACTTTAAATATGTGCACGATCCAGACTCACGATATGCTAATCTCGAAGGCTAGTACAAGTGAATATGTTACATTCGCATGGATGAGTATAACGATTTATATAAGTTGGTCGTAGCCTAAGATTATCATACACATTAGATCCTGTACTGTGTTAAGGGATATAAGTTTCGTGCTAAGGCACAATAGAGACCGAGTCAGAGAATACGACGTTCGAGTATTATAGCCAACTCGAATTGAGTTATAGAGTCATTCAATAAAACGGACCCAGCACACATGCGACACGAAGTGGGGAAAATGAGTAGGAAGTTGTCACGACCCTCACCCAGAATAAGGGCACAAGTAGTGAGCAACGCCCAACCTACGTCGCAGCACCGGCGGTAGAACGCTGCCTAGATCAAATATACAATCTAACGTCTCACACAATATGTATAAGGTACCTGTCAATGTCATCTCAACTCCAAACGGAGGAACAATATGGTATATGATAATGGTAAACTATACTCAATCATAATGCAAACTAAGAAAGATAAAGAACGAGAAGGAATAACGAAGGAAAAGAGTTACAATACATCCACAAGTCCAAAATAGTATATATACATGCCAATAAACTCAATAAAATCTAATACAAGTCTAAACAAATAATCTAAGCCTCCTCAGCCTCTGGTACTAGTTTCTCATGATCTAAAGGAGTATCCTCTAATGATACGTCATCCTGTGGCCCGTAGTAGGTGGGATACTGGTCTATGTAAGCCCCCTGATTTTTAAGAAATTTTAAATTGGACTTTTCATAATTTTTCTGGAATTTTTAGAAATTTTCTGTAATTAAAACCTAGGCCTTTGGTAATGAAATAATTTTTAATTTCTCTTAATTAATATTAAAATATTATGGAAATAATATTTTATGGTGTAAAATGGAAAACCGGACATAGGGTAATTTTCGGTGAATTTATTGGACTACGAAAATGCGTTTTAGGACCTATAAACTATTAAATAATTAAACCGAATTAAACCCTTAAATAAACCCGGTTCAATTGAACCAAACCAAACCAAACCAACCCAAACCCGGTTCAGTTGAACCGAACCCAGCCTTATTGGGTCGGGTCGGACCTAAACCCGACCCGTAACCCGAATACCCGAAACCCGTACTTAAACGTTAGCGGATCGGGTCGGATCCATGGAACCCGACCCAAACCCAAACCCGAACCCGACCAAACCCTAACCCTTGCCAGAATTACTGTTCACCGGCTATAAAAGTCGCCTCGGCTTTCGTGCTCCGCCGCCATAGCTGACTCTCCGTCGCCATAGCCGACTCTCCGCCCATCCCTGCCTGGAACACCACCATCGCCACCACCTAGCCCCCATCGACAATCACCCGCCGCCCTAACCAGCCCTTCGTCATCCTCCTCCATCCCCGACCAGAACAACCCCGATCGAGAACCCCTTCCTCCCCCGATCGACCCCAACCTAACCCTAGACTTCGGCCGCCTCTGATCGACTCTGCCTCCGTGAGCTCATCACCGCCACCGCGCCACGCAGACCCCGCTGCGCCGTCGCCCGACTCCGGCCTCCCCCATCCTTCCTCCTCCAGCACCGCCCAGACCCCGCTGCAGCGCCGCCCGGCCGCCATCTCCCCCTCCTCCTCCTTCTCCCTCGAAAGCAACCTCGAGCAGCAGCAGCGGGCCGAGCTCCGCCGCCTTCGGCCGCCTGCCACGCGTCGCCGCCTCCGGCCAGCGTCGCCAGCGCTGCCCCAGCCCCCTCCGGCCGGCCTCCCCCACCGCAGCCCCGGCCAACATCCCCAAACCCTAACCCTAGACACAGGATCCGGACACTTCGTGTCGTCGCGAACACGAGAAACTTCGGTTTTTCGAGCCCTGTTCAGGTACCTATTTCTTTCTGCTCGTTTACCCATTTTCGAATCCGTATGTTGCATCGCATAGACTGTGTGACCCTCTCGGTGCCCGTATAACCCGCTTGGTGCATCGCGTCTTGTGGTGATCGCGAACCGCGATCCAAAAACAGGAAAACCAACGCCCTGATTCACCCCGGAACTGAGTGCGCCCCGCCAACGGGACGACTTGGTCGCACGCGGTCTTTACCGAAATGTGCGCGTCGTTGATACGGACGTGTGGGATTTCGCAGAAGTCGATTCGAATGTGCGTGCACACCGGAATCAACGTGTATCCGCAGACACCGTCCTATATCCGTCAATTCTAGAACACGCTGTAACTTTATGTACACACGTCGAATCGAGACGAAACTTGTGCCATCGGACTCGTAGCAATACGCTGGTCCTGTGACCCAAGTTTGGTTCGATTCTGAGAATGTTGACAAAATTGTGTATCGTGGGCCCCACAAGCTCTACTTGACGGACGATTTTGTGATCGGCTCATCGGAATCCAATTCTAGAAGTTCCGTTGGGTTCGTATCATCGTTCCTGACCTGTTGACACTAAGTTTGGCGAATTTGGAGACCTTTGACCCTGATACGTTTTTCGGTGCAAAGTGGCCCACATGTGGATCCCACTTTGGCCCGGAGATGTCATTTTTGCCCCTGTGTCTAAATTGGACTTAAGGACAAGCGTTTCTAGCTATTTGATATTTTCTGAATCTAATGATAATGTTTATTTCAGCAACCGGAGTAGTACCAGCAGATCACACTGAGACCAGAGCTACAGTCGGAGCCAGGACCCCAGGCAAGTGTACCTTGCCAACTTTGCAGTCTTGTTACATATTTTCCTTGATTCATTTATATTGTTGTGCATACTTGACCTAGAACCGTGTGACTTACTTAGCGTCCGATTAATAGTCGGGTGCCAACCCCGTACGCGAAGTTGCGTAACGTCATCTAGACATTGATACCGAGACCCTATATTCTCGTACTTGTCTTACCAAGTACCCTTTGACCCAGGACACTTGACACTATTCATGAGACAGGATCTTTCCGAGATATTCGTGGTGATTCTGTATAGGATACAGGTTTATGACATAGACATTATATTCCTAGACATTATATGACTTGCTGCATTAGTATTGATCCTGCGTGTCATGGACATGAGACGTGTGATTACATTGGGTGGGGAGAGACACACAGGCTACAGGCTGATTTCATATATATATATAATCCATAGTAAATACATAGTAAAACATATAGTAGACTCCGCTACCGGCTCCCAGACACAGAGCTTGTAGTGGTCTCAACCTGAGTACTCGTGATGCTCTCACTTGCATTTTCACATAGATGGTTACATACTTACCCTATTTATTCCATTATCTGTTGCACTGCATTTATTTTGGCATGAGCTTTCTTGTACCTTGCTATGTCCCCTGAGGACCAGGATCCGGATTATGTCCCCAGGATTAGCTGACGAGATCTATCCCGAGGTATACGGGACCGGAGCATTAGCCTTAGTAGGAGCAGGTGCCTACCTTGGAGCAGAACCAGGATCTGAGGACGAGATTGTACCAGAGGATTTCTCTTGAGTATTGGCTTGAGATACTCATTTATTTTAGTTTCTAGTTATTTTATTTCTAGTCTATTTTATTAATGTACCAGACTTATTCTCGGATTATTCTCCGAGATACTTTTATTCAGACTTGTTAGTTTATATTTATTTGCATTTATTCTGGCATTTGACCTGTGATTATCTGTTGTGAATGAGATTAGTATAGATTGTGACTTGTACCATTGGACCTACTTATTGTTGTATTACAGCTTAAGCATGCCCCGATGGATCCATTAAATTGGGTTTGTCTATCGGTGTGTGCTGCTGGCCATTATCACGCGTCCGGTCCCACGATATTTTGGGACTGGGGCGTGACATTGTTTTTATGGTGGCCCATGTAGGTCGACGACTAAATTGTTCGGTGTCAACTTAGGGACCGAACAAGCCTGCAATAAGAATAGGATAAGTTTTTAGGATCTCATCCACTTGCTTGAAAACATTTTTGATATCTATATCGTATTCGAATTAAGTTTTTATTGCATCATGCCTTGATTCCACTGCGTCTCTTATAGTTTATTTTTGATACAGAGTAATGGATTCAAGAGCAAACGACGAAACTCCAGCAAACACACCAATAGGTGCGGTAGCCACCTAGGGAGAAGATGAAGTGGCACCATTGAGTGGAGATCCCTCTACTCACCAAGGCAGCCAAGCAGATCAGCATGCTTCTAGATTTCGGCGTAACGATATCCCACCGCCTCTGCAGTTCGTGCCACCAATGCCTGTATTCCCACAAGGGCAGGCTATGGACGAACAATAAATGTTTCGAATGTTCTACGCGATGATGCAAGCTCAACATCAGATTCAACAAGAGACTTTGAGTCACAGCCTAGCACTTGTACTAGAGCAGGCGAATCTACCAGCGCGACGACCAGTGACAGGATCTATCACCAATTTCTGCCAGCTGAAGCCTCGTACCTTCTTAGGAAAGGAGGAGCCCACAGAAGTTCATGAGTGTCTCACCAACATACAACACCAGCTGGAAATAGCTGAGCTTCCAAGAGAACGTTGGATGACTGCCGTCAGAATGTAATTGACAGATAATGCACATCACTGGTGGCTATCTGAGGAGACACGGCTCGGACAAGACCGAGTCACTTGGGAAGAGTTTTACAGGCTCTTTCAGGAGATGTACATTCCGGCGACCGCTCGATCAGAACTTCGGGACAAGTTCAATCGCCTCACTCAGGACAGTATGACAGTGGAAGAATACAACGCAGAATTCATTCGTCTCAGTCGCTTCGCCCCAACCTTGATCCCGACAGAAGAAGAGAAGGCTGAAAAGTTCTTCGACGGACTAAACCTCGAGCTACAGAGACAGATCGGATCCGTTGCGCCTACTTCTTACTCGAACGTCCTTGCAGCAGCCCGACGCATGGAGCGCGTCACCAGGAGAGAGACCAGTCTGAAACGGTCTTCCACATCAGCCAGAGCACCACAAGAAGAAGCCGCAAAGAGACCTCACATACACCAGCCATCCAGAGCCTCTCCACAGATACTACCTACATGTTAATACTGTGGCAAGGTAGGCCATATTGAGAGGGACTGCAGACGCAAGTTAGGATTATGCTTGATTTGCGGAACCAATCAACACTTAGTCAAGGATTGTCCTTATCATCGAGAGAGGGCACTAATAACAAACAGGCAAGCCCTACCAGCACCAGGAGGGTATCAACCAAGGCCACCCTTGGCACCACAAGCAGCACTCTTCCAGCAGGCCCAGCAGCTGCAGAGGAATCCACCTCAAGGACACGGACAAGCTTTCGCTATGACTTCGGAGGACGCACAGATTCATGGAGTAGCTAATGCGCGTAAGTTTTTCTAATTAATTGCTTCTAGATTTGCTTTAGCTTTTGCATGTTGGCTCGTGACCCTAGCCTTAACCTAGTAATGTTGAACTTGCTAATAACCTAGTATGATTTTATAATTGATAACCTAGTATATTCTTAAGTGATAACCTAGTTTTCTAAACTGTAGATTTCTAGATTTCCTTCATCCGGGAAATTGCATAACTTTAATGCTTAGGGAAATGATTTTTCCCTATGTATTATTCTTACACTCTCATCCTTGAATCTCCTTGGTCGTGATGTGCTTCAATCAATATTTGCAATCGTGTTATCTCTATTGACCGGTTATTCTTTTGATTGCGAGGACGCAATCCTCTTAAGGGGGGTAGATTGTAAGCCCCCTGATTTTCAAGAAATTTTAAATTGGATTTTTTACAATTTTTCTGGAATTTTTAGGAATTTTCTGTAATTAAAACCTAGGCCTTTGGTAATGAAATAATTTTTAATTGCTCTTAATTAATATTAAAATATTATGGAAATAATATTTTATGGTGTATAATGGAAAACCGAACATAGGATAATTTTCGACAAATTTATTGAACTCCGGAAACGCGTTTTAGGACCTATAAACTATTAAATAATTAAACCAAATTAAACCCTTAAATAAACCCGGTTCAATTGAACCAAACCAAACCAAACCAACCCAGACCCGGTTCAGTTGAACCGAACCCAGCCTTATTGGGTCGGGTCGGACCTAAACCCGACCCGAAACCCGAATACCCGAAACCCGTACTTAAACGTTAGCGGATCGGGTCGGATCCATGGAACCCGACCCAAACCCAAACTTAACCAAACCTTAACCCTTGCCAGAATCACTGTTCACCGGCTATAAAAGCCGCCTCGGCTTCCGTGCTCTGCTGCCATAGCCGACTCTCCGCCGCCATAGCCGACTCTCCGCCCATCCCTGCCTGGAACACCACCATCGCCACCACCTAGCCCCCATCGAAAATCACCCGCCGCCCTAACCAGCCCTTCGTCGTCCTCCTACGTCCCCGACCAGAACAACCCCGATCGAGAACCCCTTCCTCCCCTGATCTACCCCAACCTAACCCTAGACTCCGGCCGCCTCTGATCGACTCCGCCTCCGTGAGCTCCTCACCGCCACCGCGCAACCCAGACCCCGCTGCGCCGTCGCCCGACTCTGGCCTCCCCCATCCTTCCTCCTCCAGCGCCGCCCAGACCCTGCTGCAGCGCCGCCCGGCCGCCATCTCCCCCTCCTCCTCCTTCTCCCTCGACAGCAACCTCGAGCAGCAACAGCGGGCCGAGCTCCGCCGTCTCCTGCCGCCTGCCATGTGTCGCCGCCTCCGGCCAGCATCGCCAGCGCCGCGCCAGCCCCCTCCGACCGGCCTGCCCCACCGCAGCCCCGGCCAGCATCCCCAAACCCTAACCCTAGACACAGGATCCGGACACTTCGTGTCATCGCGGACACGAGAAACTTTAATTTTTTGAGCCCTGTTCAGGTACCTGTTTCTCTCTGCTCGTTTACCCGTTTTCGAATCCGTTTGTTGCATCGCGTAGACTGTGTGACCCTCTCGGTGTCCGTGCAACCCGCTTGGTGCATCGCGTCCTGTGGTGATCGCGAACCGCGATCCAAAAACAGGAAAACCAACGCCCTGATTCACCCCGGAACTGAGTGCGCCCCGCCAACGGGATGACTTGGTCGCACACGGTCTTTACCGAAATGTGCACGTCATTGATACGGACGTGTCACGGTCTTTACCAAACTTAGGTGCACACCGAAATCAACGCGTATCCGCGGACACCGTCCCGTATCCGTCAATTTTGGAATACGCTATAACTTTGTGTATACACGTCGGATTGAGACAAAACTTACGCCATCGGACTCGTAGCAATACGCTGGTCCTGTGACCCAAGTTTGGTTCGATTCTGAGAACGTTGACAAAATCGCGTATCGTGGGCCCCACAAGCTCCACTTGACGGACAATTTTATGATCGGCTCATCGGAATCCAATTCTGGAAGTTCTATTGGGTTTGTATCATTGTTCCTGACCTGTTGACACTAAGTTTGGCAAATTTAGAGACCTTTGACCCTGACACGCTTTTCGGTGCAAAGTGGCCCACATGTGGATCCCACTTTGGCCCAGAAATGTCATTTTTGTCCCTGTGTCCAAATTGGACTTAAGGACAGGCGTTTCTAGCTATTGATATTTTTTGAATCTAATGATGATGTTTATTTCAGCAACCGGAGTAGTACCAGCAGATCACACTGAGACCAGAGCTACAGTTGGAGCCAGGACCCCAGGCAAGTGTACCTTGCCAACTTTGCAGTCTTGTTACATATTTTTCTTGATTCATTTATATTGTTGTGCATGCTTGACCTAGGACTGTGTGACTTACTTAGCGTCTGATTAATAGTCGGGTGCCAACCCCGTACGCGGAGTTGTGTAACGTCATCTAGACATGGATACCGAGACCCTATATTCTCGTACCTGTCTTACCAAGTACCCTTTGACCCAGGACACTTGACACTATTTATGAGACAGGATCTTTCTGAGATATTCGTGGTGATTCTATATAGGATACAGGTTTATGACATAGACATTATATTCCTAGACATTATATGACTTGCTGCATTAGTATTGATCATGTGTGTCATGGACATGAGACGTGTGATTATATTGGGTGGGGAGAGACACACAGGATACAGGCTAATTTCATATATATATATAATCCATAGTAAACACATAGTAAAACATATAGTAGACTCCGCTACCGGCTCCCAGACACAGAGCTTGTAGTGGTCTCAGCCTGAGTACTCGTGATGCTCTCACTTGCATTTTCACATAGATGGTTACATACTTACCCTATTTATTCCATTATCTGTTGTACTGCATTTATTTTGGCATGAGCTTTCTTGTACCTTGCTATGTCCCCTGATGTAACCTCCGATTTCCAAATTTCCGAAATAATTAGATTTTAATTTATTTTAAATACCAAAATTTTAAATATTTTCTCCTTGAATTTTTGTATTTGATTTTGAACAATGTTTGATTTAGTAGGTGATTTAAAATCTTTTATAAAAATCAATTTTCCTAAATGTCGCTTTCTTATAAATAAATTGTTAAATAATGATGTAAATATAATACTCTAGCTTCGAATATTTATTGGCTTAAATCATAAAATTATTGTTTTAAATAAAATTTTATTTGAAGGACTAGTTGATAAAATATAAATAATTTTTATTGGGATAGTAAATAAATAAATTTCATACTTTCTAAGATTTTTACAAAATGGATTAATTAGTAGCTAATTGGGAATCAGTTAGCTTTCCTAAAATATTTTCTGAAATTATAATCTTTTCTTTTTAAAATTCTACAAGTTTGCCATTTCCCATTAACTAGCCAACACACCCTCATTCCCACATGAAGAACTTATTCATGTTTAATCTGGGCCATTCATTATTTGGGCCAATCCTCACCCTTTATCCCACACCCTCTCTCCCTATTTAAGTCTCTTATCACCATTTCCCAAGAAACCCTAGCTAGCCCTCACAAATCCCCACAAGCCAACAAGCCACCACCATTTTTGTGTGCTCGTGTCCGTGTGTCCAGCACTACCGTGTCAGCCGTGTTGGCCTCGGGTCCGACCCCGGGTGTCCCACCGTATCCATTCATTTCCTGTGTCCGGTTACAACATTACAACCAGATTTTTGTGTCCGACACACCCGGACACATCCACCTCCACCACAGCAAACATCATCCTCGTGTCCACCATCTGGACACATCCCCACCACAGTACATTCAACTCCTGTGTCCAACACCCGGACACGTCCACAGTACAGCAAACCCATCGTGTCCAGCCCCGGACACGATCCACCCGACTCTATTCACAGAATCCCAAAACCCTAACCTAGATCAGATCCGCCGCCGGCGACTGGGATCTCCTCCTCGGCGTCGATCACCTGTGGCCGACGAGACGAGCAGATCCGCCGCCTGCAACCACCATCTGGAACCTCCACTGACCACCGGGCCTCTATCGTATTCTGATCCCACCGCCGCGTCGAGCCAAGCTTCGCCGGTCCGTCGTCGAGCTTCGTCGACCGCCTCCTCGGGACGAGAACACCCGCCTCGTCGAGCCGTCGACCGCCGCCGCCTCGGATCCGTCGACCACCGCCGAGTTCGACCACCGTCGAGCCGAGCACCTGCCGCATCCTCGAGACGAGCGCCAGATCTGCCGACGCCTTGCCGGCCCGACCCCGGCGAGACCCCACCGCACCAACACCGGAAACCCCCATCGTGAGCTCTTTCCCCTTTCCTTTCTTCATTCTGTATTTTTGAGTAAAGCTAAGTTATAGGTGATTAATTAGTTGATTAATAAATTGATTAGTTAATTTATTATTAGTTTAGTAATTTATTAATCAGTTAATTAATTTATTAATCAGTATTAATTTATTAATCAGTAGTTATATGTAATCAGTTAGTAAATTCTTAATCAATTAGTTAATTTCTAATTAGTTAGTAAATAAAATATAATTAGTTTTATTGTTTTTAATGTATGAATTTAGTTAATTATTATGTGTAAAATTAGTTATGTATTATATATAAGGATTTTGATTATGTGAAAAGAATATATAATAATTTGTGGGGTTTTTATTATTAATTAAGGAATAGTTTCAATAATAAAATTTGTTAAAAATTGGTTATTTGGACTAGTAACTGAATTTACTATAGACATGAAAATATATTGGCTTTTACGTAAATTCTAGATTTTTATAAATAAACTTTTTATTATATTTATTGCTTAAATAAATTCGAAATAATTTTCATTGAATTAAGGTGTTACTTTAATTACAAACAAACGACCCTTTCCCCTATTTAGCCTGGTATCCTTATCTCGATTTTCGTGCCGAACTCCGATCTTGGACTTCTTTATGTAGTTTCAAGCTATTTGGACTGCTCCGGACTCATTGGAACTAACTGCTTCTTCATTTGGGATCACCTTGAGAAGTGTGGCATTATGTACATTCTTTGATGTTAATATACATATATAAAAATATTTGATTGATATATATATATATACAAATATGTATTTGGTGTATAAATATATATATTTATATACATCCATTTAGTGTATATACACATATACGTATTTTGTACAATTACTAATAGACACTTATATATATATTATATACGTTTTTATTGGTATATACTTGAGAGTAAATGTGTATTATATACGTATCCCTACTAGATGACCCTAGTTGACTAGTGCCATGCCTGGCATAGCCCTGAGGCCAGTATATTTCTATTGTGTGTTAGTGTAGCATCTGATACAAGTGATATTATTATTATATGTTTATAGGACTGTCGGATTCTCCAGACGATACTCTGGGACAGGACATTGGTATTGACAGCTAAGGACCCAAGGCGAGTACATTCTCTGATTAGTTTCTAATTTATGATATCTCCTATGTTTACTGTATCTAGTGTAAATATCCATGTTCTTGACACGTTGATTACACGGATTGGTATACATGGATCTCGTCATGAGATGTTATTCCTTATTCATGGTGTAGCTTGTACAAGACTTGTTTCCTTGATATCTTGTGCATGTACAGACACTGAGACCCGGGGAGATTTGCTACCTCCCTAGGGAATCTCGTGCCATAGCGTACCATGATTTGATCTACTATACCAGTCGGGGGTGGGGAGTATTTTAGTGTAGATATGTGATCATACCCAACTTTCTATGCATCATAGCTCACCCCACATCTCACGTCGGGTGCGGCCTGACCATCTCCATGCTTCATAGCTGTTACGTGTGATTAGCCTGACCATCTCCATGCATCATAGCTAACCAACGGTTAGCCTGACCTTCCATGAATCATAGCTAATCACATGTAACCAGCCTGATCAAGTTCCCAAGCCGATCACATGTTAAAGCTAGTACTCACACACTTAGTCATAGGGTTCTTGCTCATTGACATATTGTTTCTTTTCCTGCATTTACTTACAGTATTTCCAGTATTTCTTTCATTGTACATTTTTTGTACCTATACATGCATCTGGTATATTTCTATCTATAACTGCTACATAGTTTATGTCATTTATATAGAACTGCTATTTAGAGATGTACTTTGCTCCTTCCTGACTGAAAATATTTTTCCAAACTGTGACCTTAGTAGACTGGTTTCTGACACACTTGAGGATTGGAAGTTAATGATTGCAGGTATGATTATTTTGTCGTTAGACTTGTCTTGTATTTCTTGCTTGCCTTGATATCACATCGTGCTTTAGTTTATGTGATTGAGTATTTCTAGCATTAATTTATGATATCCACGTCTCCTTATGGAGTTGGGTATTCACGTGAGTTTGATTAGATAGTTACATGACCTAGACAGCGTTCTACCGCCGATGCTGCGGCGTAGGCTAGACGTACCCACGCACTCGTGCCCCTAAACCGGGTGCGGGTCGTGACACCTGAGGACCTGGATCCGGATTATGTCCCCAGGATTAGTTGACGAGATCTATCCCGAGGTATACGGGACCGGAGCATTAGCCTTAGCAGGAGCAGGTGCCTACCTTAGAGCAGAACCAGGATCTGAGGACGAGATTGTACCAGAGGACTTCTCTTGAGTATTGGCTTGAGATACTAATTTATTTCAGTTTCTAGTTATTTTATTTCCAGTCTATTTTATTGATGTACCAGACCTATTCTCGGATTGTTCTCCGAGACACTTTTATTCAGACTTGTTAGTTTATATTTATTTGCATTTATTCTGGCATTTGACCTGTGATAATCTGTTGTGGATGAGATTAGTATAGATTGTGACTTGTACCATTGGACCTACTTATTTTTGTATTACAGCTTAAGCATACCCCGATAGATCCATTAAATTGGGTTTGTCCATCGGTGTGTGCTGCTGGCCATTATCACGCGTCCGGTCCCACGGTATTTTGGGACGGGCGTGACAGTCTACGAGCCAATCATCTGAAAATATATCCAGTTAGGATTGGAGCGAAGTATATACCTCTGAAAGCAGTTTCAAATACATAATTGAGCATATATAATAGATAATAGAAAAGTATACAAGATAACTAAACATCATAAATAGAGTGAACTAGAGTGAACAGGTAATAAATTGGAATGAAAAACAAGCAATATGAACAACTGCAATTTAGTTGGAAATAGATAAACTAACTACTGTACCATAGATTACAAGTTCATTATATGATCGATTTAGGTTGAACATGAATACAATATGGTAACTCAATTACACGTGTGATATGTAATCGACATGTATACGAATACACTTGGGCTTGATCACATAACCAACTCTTACTCACCCATCCCTAACCAATATCAATGGATCCAGTCACGATACGTTACAAACACGAATATGGGCACAATGAACATGAGCAGTGTGTGAACATGAAATACACTAAAATCAATATCCGATACACATGATGAAATATATATGAAGGAGTACCCGCTGAACACGGTAAGGGATAACATCTCCTTACATGATCCATATAGTACCAGTCCATGTAACCACTGTGTCGGAATCAAGTATACAGTTCTAGAACATATGATATATACACTATCATGAAATAAAAACTAACAGAGAAATGTACTCACCTCTGGTCCTGCGCAAAGGGTGTCTCTCGATGCCCAAGCTGGTGTCACACAATCCTATTTAGGAAATAACAAGTTAAATGGGGTAATGAATGATAAATTTCTAAAAGGAACTAAAATATGTTTTTCTAAGTCCATTTATAGCTAACTAAGTCCATGCTAAGTTAATGGGTCTCAATTGATCATTAACTAGTTAATACTAGTTATACTAGGTCTTGGTTGAGTTTCTAAGTGATTACCTTAAGGTATTACTATTCTAGCTAGTGTTATTAAGATATCTAAAACCTTAACTATCCCCTGTCAGAATGCTTACTATATAGCTCAACTTAGGCTAGATACTTACCATTACCAATCCAAAACACACACACCGATGCCCAACTGATACCCTCATATGCACAAATCCCACACTATATACTTCAACTATAAACCACCCTACACTAACTATCATGGTTACCATAACTTAGGATTGATACTAACTATACTATAAACCCCTTTACCTCTAGTGCACTGTTACCTATCCTTTCCTCACCTAACTTGCTGATACTGCTACTTGTCTTGGTGTTACTGTTGTTGCTATACTGCTTCACTGGACCCTAACCCAAAAGGCTCACCCACTGATGCAATCATGCATCAGTTAACTCCTTAACCTCCCTACTGCAAACAGACCTCTCCCAAGTTCACTGTAGTTCCTATCAAATCCACTGTCCTTAATAACTGATACACAACAACTGACATTCAAAAATCTAATACCAATTAGTAATGACTGAAACTATACACTAACTATCATTAATTGGTAATAATATACTAACTAATACTACATGACCTCACAAGGGTGTATGATCACTGATACCACCAAGGTATCAGTCAACCTCTCCCATCAGTTTTGAACTGAAACATATAACTTAATCCCACACCAACAGAACCACTAACCTACTGCTACAAAAACTCAACCAATACTTATACTATCTCAACTGCTATTTCAGCAATTCCTGAACCTATACAACCCAGGGACAACCCAACTGAAACCTACAGCTTAGATACTTACCTGCAGGTAAGCTTCCCACTCTATCTTGTTGTTTCACTGAAACAAAATCTTTCGACCTTCCTCCTGCAGTTGCTTCTGCACTACCCAAACCAACATCCCCAAATCTGAGTTGCACTACAACTATAACTGGGTATTGATGTAAGGCATCAAGCTGGCCTCTTTTTAATGTTCATAACTGAATATTACTCCCTTGATACCAACTGTAAATCAACCAAGCCACTGGACTACAGCTAATGCATCTGTAGTATCACTTTGCAGTACTTGTACTGCATACAAACTCATTGCCACACTCAAGAACACACAACTGACTATACACTAAACACTACCCTAATCTTGTTGCTCACACTCTAAAACCTCACATATACCCACAAGCCAAGTTATCACCCTCTTCTTAACTTGAATACCCCCCCATTAAATCACCCATCTACAACCCGACTCTTCTATGTACTGCAGTGCACATGGATGCACTGCCTACATGTTCACTTATACACAATGAACATGACCGCACATTGCAGTCCTCATAACACCCCCTCCCACTCATCAATTTATTTCCTAACACACCAACACATCATTGATCGCTTCCACCCTCTTAGTTCACTCCAACTGACACCTCACTTCATAAGTGTTTGCACACATACCCATACTGTTAACTGATCACAACACCTGAACACTTGTGCACATCACTCTGGCACATTATACTGCTGCTACCTGTGTAACCCGACACCTTCTCTTACACACACAGTCACCTGTGTGTTTCACAAGCACACACACTACATTATCACTTATACACATATAAATACATTTACATATATAACCATAGATACCTATATGTATATCTATATATAATACTATAGTTCAATATATACTAATCTATATTGAGTATACAATCTAAAACAAGTGCAAATCTGGAATTAGAATAAGGAATGGCCACAAAGTCAATTTATCGAACACTTGGCATGCGTATCACGATACGTCATGATACGCATCCCAAACAATGAGCCAAAAACTATAATTCCCCACAATAAATCTTTCCACATACCAATTGCATAATAATATATCTATATAACTAATTACAATAGGTGTTTGAAGGGTATGCATACAAAACACCCAAAATTGGGTCTCGTATCACACCGTTTCACAAAATACCATGTTACGGCCTACACATGTCCATTTATGGACACTTATCTAGTCTCATAACTCCGATCTATGGCTAATTAGATCTAATTGGTTTTATGACACAATATTGATGTGTCAATCTCATAATTTTCCCAACATGCCCACAAATTACCACATAGAACTCATAATACATAACCAATTAGCCTAGAACTTGCTCCTATAGGTAGTCATATGGCATGGGGTCATTCCTAAAGGTCAAATGCATGATTAAGAAGCTATAATGAGAGAAAAATTCAAGAATTACCAATTGGAAGATGGATTTCCAATAAAAATATAATTGGACACGATCTAGACACGATCTCTAGCTCCAAAGCTCCTCCTCCTTGTGCTTCTTGCTTCTCTAAGCTCTAAAGCTCCAAGAGTGATGAATTTGAGAAGGAAATGGAGGTGAATTGAGTAGAAAATAAATGGAGAAAAAAATAGAAAATTGGGGATCTAGAATTTGGGAGCAAAATGCAATGAATAAAAATGAAAAAGGAGAGAGAGAGAGAGAGAGAGAGAGAGAGAGAGAGAGAGAGAGAGGATTTGTATGGCCGGCCCCTCTACCCTCTTCTCCAAGTTATATGCTAAGGTCCAAGTTACCCTTTACATGGTGAATTATGAGGAATAATTAAGGGTGGGTATTTTTGGAAGTCTCTAACTAATTATAATTAAGCTAATACTCCTTAATTAATTAATAAGAAAGATCTAATGGGCTTGGGTCCAAGTTGGGCTCATGTTGTCATGACAAGTCTAAATATTGGGTTAGTCTCCCTAACTAAAATAAATAACACAAGTCTCTAACTAAATAATTAATACAAGTTACAAATAATTTATATCTCAACATAATTAATTAATGAATACAATCATCACACTAATATTTAATATTATATTCCTAAAATTAAATACCCATATCAAATTACCAAACTACTGTGTTTAAATAGGTTTAAGGATACAGAGTATTACACTTGAGTTAGAATCGATAGTGTGCGATAGAACGGTTTATGCTCAGGAAGTCTCGAGGATGAGACTTATTCTGAGTGGTGTATAAAGTAACGACCCATTTCGCATCAATGCGGATAGCCAATTTAAACGGCACAAGTGCGATGACCCGCCTCGCTCCGTGAGTAGACTCGCTTGAGTCAAATGATTCAGACTTGGCCCTTCAGGAGTTTAAACTTAGACTTTCAAAGCGCGCTCAGAGTATCGCTCGGCCGAGGCGAATCATCTCTAATGTGGATGGCTATGATGAACCTGTCTTTGCTTAGCCTGCACAACATAAAATATGGATGATACATGATAGTCTCTAGGTGAATCACCCTTGCATGCTAATAAAGAATACAACGTACCTAGCTAAGAAAATAATCTTATCTTGTATTGCTTGTGTAAAACATGGACATGAAACTAAGATTATAGATGGTTCCTCGCACTGCCCCTTAGACCATACTAATATAAGGGATAGTATTTCTAGTAGAGCATGTCGCACATTTCTTATTATGCTTATGTTTCTTACAGATGCAATGCTTGCCTGCTTTATGTGCTAACTAGTACTCGTTTGTCTCATTTCAATGCTCGCTATAAAATTTATTCCACGAATCGATGCACTTCACTTAATTATGGTTCACTCACTTGAGGCAGGAAAACTATCAAAATAGTCATTTCTGATCCAAGTAATGGAAACATGAAAACTCTTAATGGGGCAGTTTCCCGTATCAGAAATCGCATAATGCAAGATTGAAGAGATAAAGAAGTGATAAGCAAGATTGAAAAGAAGATAGATTATAGACGGGTATGATAAAGACGTGTAGCGGGGCCCGCTACCTGCGCTGAATGGAGCGTTGCCAACCCAGTCGATAATCCAAGAATCTCTCGGGATGGCTTGTAGCGGGTAATGGCCTACCATGTTTACAACCATCGCAGTTGCACATATAAAGTAAAGATAAAGATAAAGAAAAGAATCATAAATTATCACGAACAACTTGTGCATGAGGTATGTTGATTCCTCGGACGATCACCGGGGTACCGGGATCGTACCGGCCTAGGAGGAATCATAGGATATTTGTACGACCAAATGACTATAGGATGCTTCGCCCGATTGGGGCAACGTAAATATCGGTGGAGGGCCCAAGGTATGGCATCATACACTTGGTATACCCATCTATCTCAATTGTAGTCTCAGTTCTGAGATAGACTAGTCCTAAATGGCTATGCCAGTAACCTTCATATAGATTAAGTTGGCTCGGTTGTGACAATCCGTGTGTGAGTCATTGTATTGAATTAGAAATCTAAAACATAAGTGTAATATGAGTATAACACCTCTGAACGGTCTCAGTATAAGATATCTGAGAAATATGAGTATAACATTCACATGGGTATTCGAGTAAAATCATGCACCTCAGTCAGAACACGCCCGTAACATTCATGGTTGCTTATGCGATCTTTGATTTCATTATAAATATTCGTGCTTAGTTTAACTTGGTTTTATCTTTTTTCAGGGAAGGACAAATGGTAAGTTGGTAAGTTTTGCCGTATTTCTCTTATATCGAAAGGCGTACTGCCACACGAGTTAGACTTTACGTTATTGCCATAAAATTGATCCTAAGGCAAGACTAGAAAGATAAATTGATAGATTATGCATGGAAAAAATATAAGGTATTTTGATTTGTCGAGCAGGCGTGATGCCTCCCCACCAGTGCAGTCATGTACTGATAACCCACCAGATTGTTTGTAGGGTGCGGAAGAACCTCATTCGGTGCAGAGTATCCCCTCATGCACGTTAAGGCTTGGAGTTCGCTATGGAGCCTTAGAGTCTTTTGTCCGGAGCTAAAACACATATACATTATATAATGTTGGAACATCGCCTATGTATTATCCCATATTGTAAGCCGCTTGGCACGCTTGTATTATTTCAAGAGAGAGAGAGAGAAAGAGAAAGCTTGAGCGACTTATAATCTCGGCTTAGCACCGCTTGTAATAATTCTTGATTATCAAAAAAGAGCTTGTTATTATTTTATACTTGTGTTCATTTAATGCTTCTGATATGATGACTCTGTAAACTTATTACCAATCGCCTGTTCGGTTCTTATTCTGCTATATTCAGACTATCTGTGCGACTCTGTTGCGTAGCTATTTCATCGCCTGTTCGGATCATGGCCTTGTGTGGGTGCAGCTTCTGCTCACAAGGTATGACTTCGTGATGGGAATGATCGTCCTGCGGGAGCGTTGGTACGGTGATTCGTGCCTAGCAGGGACGGCGAATCCTACGGGAGATCTGGACGTGTAAGCATATAAGAATGTTATACTTTATAGCGTAACTAAAATAGGAAACATACTGAATCATGTTACTTAATAGTGACTTCTTACCACAACCGATTCATCCACCCTTGCACAAGGCAAGGTGAACGCTTGCCGCCCCTGTATAAGGCATACGTTAGCATGCTGCCTTACTATATGAAGATCACTAGCATTTTGAGCCATCTTGGACTATATCTATGTAAGATGGTGATCACTTCGTTCCTGGGCTACAAGTCCTAGGTCCCAAAAAAGCCTATATTGTGATGCGTCATTCCAGGAAAGGTTGCAAGCCTTCAAGGAATGTCCTGTAATACTATGCTACCAAAGAACATCATTTCCTCATAGGTCGATGTAATCCCTGGTTCCCCGACGAATTGGTCGAGAAAACCAAACCTTGTGCACAGGTTATCCATGTCCATGACTATACAAATGCCTGAATAGCTGACTATAAAATACATATATGGTACCAAAATATAAGTAAAGCAATGTGCATATCTATTCGCACATTCTATTATTCTTGTGCTATCATCTTGCTATTATCTTACTATTACAATATTCAGATTGGAGATCCACAGGTCCCAACATACGAAGTCACCAAGCCACAATCGACATTGATGGGTACCGCACCCCTTCCAACAGTCCGTGGTACCAAACCACAATGTTCACTTTGCGTACGAAGCCTACCTTCTGTATGCTAATAGTTTTCTAGCATTGGGCCACAACTTTCCACTTTACGTACGAAGCCTTACTACATAATTCTCATGCACTGATGCACGCCCGATATAGATATCCAATGTTCTATACCCAGTGTTCAAGATATATGGTGATTTTTGTTTATCCGAATAAGGCATCATTAAATCTACAATGTTACAAGCACACAAGTTGGTACATTTTATTAAGGGCATGAAGTAGTAAAAAAGAAGGGCCAAGGCCTACCCACCTATACAGATTCGTCGATCGCTCTGCCGAATCAATACAGCCTAATTCTCTAACTATACGATCTGACGTGATGTACGATCTTCTTAACTGGTATAACCATACGAGCACACCGTGCTCCTCAATCTTTTGACCCGACTAGATTAAGCAGGATTGTACCACTGTTCAAATTCTACGATCTCCCATACTGCTTTGAACGAGCCCGTTGATCCAAACTATGATGCACACACCATGTCTCTGTCCATTGTGAGGTGATACTCTGATCACAAGAAACTCAACATACTACATGCATATAAAACCAAACCCAATCGGTCCTTCTTCGAGTCAATGCACCGTCATAATGCACCGTACGAAATGAGGCATTACAAATATAGGGGATAGAATAAAGACATTTGTGAGTGCATTCTAATGAGCAACAGAAAGCTATACTGAGGGGGGCATCGATCTCACGTAAATGTGAGATCTATAATACTATTTTGTCCACATATCTCATAATCGTTCATCCATTCCCAATTACTTACAAGTCAATATCACTAATAAGATAAAATATCAATAACGGTACCATGAGATGAGGTCTCATAATCCTTACTCAGATTGTAAAGAGTAGCAATCAATTCCTTAGTCATCAAATAAAATAGAAAAATAATCAATCAGATTAGTAAAGAGTCGATGGTGTCATGATACAATGATAAGTCACTCACGTGTACAATCATATAAAATATAGACTAATAATGACGAAGAATAGATGTACAATTCTAGCTGCATATATTATAAATATGTATAAAAAAATTGGAAGTAAGTACGTTATGTAAGAGTACTTGTATTTAACATTCAAATGGTGTGACCTGAACAGTTAACTAGGTAAACCCAAGCGCTTCCTCTACTACCCTAATTATTAGTCCTTAAGGTCAATTCCTAGTCCTTAAGGCTGCATTGATGCACGTACCAATGGTGCATTAAATACTGCTGACTGGGTCCCGTTGGAAGGTCGCTCTAGCGGGAAGACCCTTCACATTGTAGGGTGCTTCCAGCATGGAGAACCTTCACGCTGGAGGGATCTCCAGCGTTGAGACCCTTCACTTGCGGATTTTTATGCTTCTACATAATAGTAACTGTATTGTAGAATTATTAGCATAGTGTTTACCTGGTCGAGTCATACCCTCGCTCACCATATTTTGGTACTGGAGCATGACACTAATCTAGGCTGTTAACATACTTATCAAACAACACTTACTACATTGACTTGTAAATGGAAATCTAGCATGCATAAGGCCCTAGTAGGCCATGTCTGCAAGAAAGTCAAAAAATATGCAAGAAAATAAGAATTAATCAAGATGTACTTGCCTTGATTAACTCCAATATAAAGGGAAAGGGCTTTTAGTCCTCCTATGGGCTGGCCTCAGCGTGCATAAGACAAGCCAAATACGAACATTAGGTCTGGATTGTTAGCGCTATAAAATGTCCAAGTTTCAATTATGTGATCTCCAAGCCTCTCATGATATACCACCAAACAAGGGGGCATGAAGGGCATACAAGGGGGCACGATGAGCCCGACCTACGGGAGGGGAAGCGAAGACCCCAACCCGACAATAGTTTTTAGTGATGGTTTGCTATAGGAAATATTTTTCTCTGAAGATTCTGTAGTAGAGAAAAAGTATGAGCCTCGTAGAACAGAGAGAAAGCTAAACAAAGGGAAAGTATGAGTCCCGTAAAAATCAGCCTCGCAAAATTCTGGTCTAACAAAATTCTGGTCTCTCATAAATTAAGTCTCACAGAATCATCCTCAAATAATTTTGCTCAATAGAAATTCATAATCTCGTAGAATTCTGCCTAAACATATATCCTCGCAGAAATGGGATATCACACAAATCCTGTCTTACATAATCATCCTCGCAGCTTCAACAAGGATAAGCCTAACAGAAAGCTGTCTCACGAAATGAAGCTTCAAGCAAACCCCACAGAATTGTATAATCCTACATAACTCTGCCATGTCAGAGAGCATGCATATTTAAAGCGCTGGCGGCTTTTTTATGCTAACCAATCTGCATTTAATGCACTAACGGCTTTGTCACACTAACCAATTAGTATTAATTGTCTTGAGGGCTCTGCCAAGCTATCAACATCTTGAACTTTGAAATGACACTCCTTCAAGGACTAACAAGGTTGTAAGGCGACTGTAGAGCACCTCAAGCTCAAGCTCCGAAAACAAGTTGCTTTTAATAAAAATAGCATGCTTAGGCGACAGTCGCCCACATGAATTGCTACATTGATGAGACATTGCACAGACAACCACGTGATGAGACTGTAACAACTATTTTCATGTATAAAAAATTTCTGTGAGGGGTCCTTATGTTGAATTCAATGTTCCTACGAAGGCTTTTCCCAAAAAATTCGGGCTTTGTCATAGAATTCTGCAAATTCTACGATAATTAAATATTTTTTTCCTTTTCAGAATCTCAGCCTATAAATAGTCCAGTGAAGGGCTGATTTATTGTCTTCTTCGTCTCCTCTAAGAGAATTACATTTTAAGAGCAAGTGTAAACCAACATGTCTTCTTCTCTTCTAAGAGAATTCCACTTTAAGCGAAAGTACAATCCAGTAGGTCTATTTCTGGTTTAGTAGAATTCTACTTTAAAAAAAATGCAATCCAACAGGTCTTATCTTCTGAGAGAATTCCACTTTAAGAGCAAGTACAAAATTATCACACACTGATCAGACATCTACTGCTATAGTTTCCCAAAAATATTATTTGTAATAGAATTTCTATTGTATTTGCATATTATGCTTCTGTAAGTGAAAGAATCGATATATACGAAAGTTTTCTTTCGATGTAAACAAGATCCCAGGGTCAAGGAGAAGGAAAGGAAAGAAAAGGAAGAAGAAAATGCAAATGAAAAGGATTAGGGCTATATTTGAGCAATATCCAATGGATGGCTACCAAGGAAGCAATACATGCCCCATGGCCAATCCAGGTCCTCCAATTAAAATCATGTGACTAATGGTTAAACATGCCTTATGCCAGCTAGTATATTAACAATATATTGTTAGTAAACTATGGACATAAGAAATGAATAAAAATTAAGTTTTCAAGATATCTCAATCTACGTATGGATCCTAGCCATGATCTAGGGCATTTTCATAGATCTCTACACGTCCAGGGTATTTAAGGGTTGGTTTGATTCATCAACATAACCACAAAATCATCAATGGTTGTATAAGTCTTTTAATATGATTTTCAATACTTCGATTATTCCTCGAGCAATACGCTGGTGTTATGCTCGAGACATAAAATCTAGCAATCACAAAAGCATATAAGAGAAACAAATCCATGCTATTAGTGCTAGACAATATTAGGAACATGAGAACGCAGTACGTGAATATAATAATACAATAATATAATATATATGCAATTATATGTAAAAAATATCAATATAAAAAAATAGAGATTACACCTTCAAGAATTGAAAATAAAGTTTGAACTTCCTTTTCGACTTTATTGTGATAACCTAGCAGCTAGAAATATTGTTAGTGATTTTGTTCAACATGATTGCATAAAGCACATAGAGTTTGATTGTTATTTCATCCAGGGGAAGCTAGAATCGTAAGAAGTTTTTCCTGTCTCTATTCTATCGACTCAGTAGCTTGCAGATGTGTTCACAAAAGAGATTATGAGATCCATATTTCATGGACTACTAGACAAGCTCAAAATAGTTTATATTTACTCTATATCTCGTTTGAGGGAGAGTGTTAACTAATATGAATAAAAACATAAATAGCATATTATAACCATAATTCTAGAGAAATTTTATGTCCCTGCAGCAGCTAGTCTTAGGATAAATCTCGATTTCCTGCAATTACCAGGGTCGGGATCGAAATTTGGTTAAGTCGGGCTCAAGCGAATTTAGGTTATTTTTTGGGATTTTTTTCATTTTTATTAATTTTACTTATGCTCTATATATGTATCAACTTATGAGAAAAGTTATTGTCAATCAATAAAACATCTTCTCTCTTCTCCTTCATCTCCTTCTCCACTTCTAAACCCTAAATTGGAATCTATACTTGTGTAAAATTGCTATATATTATCATTAGCATGTACTAAGTGTGTTGAGATGGTCAATGCATAGTGGTAGCATGCCATGTCTTGAATATAATGATGATCTTCATCTCTTATAAGTTATTACATTTATTTATTTATTTTATATGAAAGATAGAGTAAGGTTGCAAAAGTTATGCATTTGAAATCCTGATACTTACAATCTTACCCCCATCTTGCTTTCATTTGGGTTCATACTTGATAGAGATACTTTTGAGACCTATATCTCGATCATGACTCCTACTGTGGTTTAATTACTTAATTTTCATTTGAATGTTTAAGATTTCTCATATTATGAAATCATCATCAAATTTATCCTTGATAGATCAAATAGATTGGAATTTTTTTTTTCTTCTTCTTCTTCTTGCATGGTTTCTATGATTTCTCAATGAGTTATTTGTATTTACCTTCACTATTAATCCCTAATTCTATTTTTTCCATTATTAATTTAATTATTAAAATCATTATTTCATCTATTTCTCAAGTGTTATTTGTATTTACCACATTACTAATTATTAACTCTTGAAAAAATGGAGGTAAGAGTAATTAAATTAAATATTGGATACAAACAAAGTTAGGGAACCCTTTCTTAATTCTTTGACCTAGTTTAGAATATTGTACAACTTGGACATTTAACTATAGTATCATATATCTTGTTTGTGTTTTATTCTTTGACAAAATTTTAAGCTTCAAAATGATAGTTAATCAGCTAATGTTTAAGGGACCGATATGGCAAATCTAGATGGGGTGAATAGAGTGCAGCGGAACAATTATCCAATAAAAAATAAAGACAAGTACTGACTCAACTATAATAGCAATATAGCAGAAAGTAAAATTTTAGAGAGCACAAACACAAATACCGGGATGTATACTGGTTTCCCTCTTGGAGGAATAATCATGTCCTGATAACTCTTGCACGGAGTTAAATCTACTATTGTCACAAATAGTAAATACACCACGTGCTTTGATTCGAAGGGCATGCCGACTTTATACAACACTAGCTTTGATCTGAAGGACTCGCCGACTTCTTACATCCATAAGTTTTGATTCGAAGACTTCAAACAAAATAAAACTCAAGCTTTACAACTCGAACAGACTTCTAACCGAGATCGACTTGGCATTAGAAGGCTGGAAGTTGATCTTGGGAATAGAAATATTTAAAGCTCAAAATAGAAAATATTTGAAAGTAAGAGATGATTAAAAATGAATGTAATTTAACCACTATTTATAGGATTTTTTTGGACCGAGTTCGGGCCTCAAATGTTCATAAATTTGAATGTTTTAGCCTAATCTTCAGGAAGGAAAAGGTTGAGTAGGGTTTCTTGTTTGGCTGACCAAGTTTGGCTAGAATTCGGTCCGAGTTCGGTCATACAAAATCCAGAATGTTGGGTTCAAGTTTTGGGCTATTTTGAGTGAACTAGGTTCTTGTTTAGTATAAATTTGACCTCCCCAGTGCCAACTGCGAACCTAATATACATTTGTTCTTTAAACAAAATATAAAATACATAACAAATGATAAAATCATGAGCACTTTAATGAAGCCAAACTTCTTACATTTGAGACACCTTTTTTTTCTTGATGACAGTTGTCCAAAGATAAACATATCTGAAATTTTGAATATCTTTCAGGCGCTTTGCCCCCAAACCCACACACATAGAGGGCGCTGTCCCCTCAACCTCTGTCCGTTGACCGGACAACAGAACCCCTTAGTTCGAGGCTCCGGAGATGTCATAGGCAGTTTAGAGAAATCTTCTGGTATAACATTGTCTTTGGCTCATCATGCTTTTTTCACTGTATTTGTCCATATCTGATCTTGCTTATTGCTTTTCTGCAAATATATGTTACTCGAATAAAGCAATATACAAAGTAGAAAATATTATAATATTAATGCATATTTAGACAATGCTGAGTTTAAGTAGAAGTTACTATAGTGATTACATGATTATCCTAATGCTAAACTTAATCTATTATCCATATTCAAAAACCCAACTTAAACATTGGGCTAACAAGCTTCCCATTTTTTATTATGGTAACTCAGTTAAGTTTAAGATAGATATAGTCAATGCATATATCAAAATCAATAAGCACAAATCACTTTAAGTATACTACTTGAGCTATTTGATAAACATACTTACACATACCTAAACTTACTTCTCCCAATTTGACATGATCAAAAATAAGCTCCCCCGTAATAGGAGATGTTTACACAGTTGAAGTTTGTACTTGTGCATAAGCTCTCCCGTAGTACATGAGACATTGGCAAATATGCATATATTTGACATATTTTTTCCTTATTTGTTAATTAGTCAAAACATCTAGTTTACGGCTCCCTAGCAAACCAAGAATATATCATGAAGACAAGGTAAGAAACATAAGCATATAACATGATCATATGGTAAATGAAAAGTAAGTAGCTAGAATATCAATATAATGAATCATTTAGAATAATAACCTGCATATCATAACAATGAAAGCAACTAGAGGCAAAAGTATTCAATAAATAGCATAAAAGTGCTATAAAAATATTAGGCACCAATAATACAAAAGAAGAATAAATAAATATTCATATTTAGTCATATGCAAGAGACAATTAAACATCTTTTCTCAAATATCCCAACTTAAATCTCAAAAAGTTAGGAAATATTAAACTATATATCATGTAGGCAAATCATGTATCCATATGTCAACCAAAAAACTAAGAAGATTTAATAAATAAATGACTTTAAGGAAGAAGCTAACTGATTCAAAGAAAATATACATGAAAATCAATAATGAATATATTATAGTCTAACATCAAATCATGTAGCAGAAAAGAAAATATGCATATCATTGCAACTAGCCAAAGTCCAAACTCAAATTTAAACTAAGTGACATAGTTCAGAAACTAGAAATACCCAATGTGATAAGTAGTGCTTACTAAATGTCATAGTGTCATAGTCCATACTAAAAGTTGCCAACTTTAAGTCAAAAGTAGGGCTCAGATTCGTTGTTTATTCTAAAAAAAATTACAAATAGACCTTAACAAATTATTATTCAACAAAGTGTTAATCATCTTTGATTAGTTGTAGAGGCTGATCCTAGCTAGCGGTGGTCCGAAGACACTTAAATATCATGTCGCTTAAGGCTATTTATACCTCTTTAACATAAGTGTCATTTCGGCTTGTATCCAAAATAATCTTAACTTTAACGAATTTAGATTAAAAAAATTTAAGCAACTTATATCTTCATACAACATCGGAATCCATAATTTCTATTCTCGATGAATAAATTTTACTAAAAATTATAAATCATGCACAGATAAGTGTGACACATAATAAAATAGTGTGATCTAATATTTTAGTCAAACAACTAGCCATGTTGGATAACAGTGACTATAAAAAATTAACTAAGCATACCAGTATCATATCTCACATAAATAATAATTAAATGATATCAATAAGAGATAATAGCAAAATATTGATTAAAACATGCGAGATTCTATAATTATAGCCATTTAGGAAGAAATATTTAGCATGTTACCAAAGTGGTTCTAATGGCCATACTTATGTTGGTGCAATTACTTGGAAGATGACCTTTGTAGTTTTGCAATCACAAACACACTCCTCTGTGCTAAGTCCCAACATAAGACGCTCCACCTACAATATTCGGCGAAGACTTTGGTATCCAAAACTTGGATTCATGTCGGTTAGCTTTGGGAACCATTTGAATAGATTCATATCTACTTTCTTTCTAACATGGCACCGACTGGATAAATGACCTTTCAAACCACAATAGTGACATGCAGCATGACCATTTGTGTTTAAAATAGGTATATATATGCGATGTGTGATATGATTATTCTTTCGTGTTTGCGTAGAAAAATGCATGATTGTGTTTATCCTTGGTTGTATTAGATTCCTTTTGAAAGGATTTCTTAGTAGTACCTTGGGTTGTGTCACATGCCTTGTGTTTGACTAGGTCTTGGGTTGAACAACTTGTTTTGTTAATCTAATTTCTAATCTCTTATTAGTAGCATATATCTTATCATATTTAGTAGTAAGAGCATCAATTCTAAGTAAAGCAATAGAATACTTCTTCTTTTCTGATTCTAATTCCTCCTTAAGTTTAGCATTTTTTTGAGTACTTTTCTCGATGCATTTAAGCGCCTCATGTAATCTAAGCTTAAGTGTGGAAATCTCAGCAGAGTTATCAGGAGAATAAGTGTCTCTAACATCATTCAATAAGCAAGTAAAATTTTCATTCTCAAGCTTGTATGATAGAATATCCTTTCTAGCTTGCTTATACTTATTTTTAATCTTCTTGTAATCTTCAAATAAATTATTGTAAGCATTAGATAATTAATCATAAGAAAACTCTTCAAATAAAGGATTATCTTGTACCTTATTGTTTAATTCCATTAGGCATACATTTGAAGCATGTTGAGGGATTTTTTTCTTCTTCAGAATCGCTTGCTTCACTTTCACACCATATGCTTGTATTTGTGAATTTGCATGACAAAGATCATCTTTTACTTGAGTATCGATTCTTTCTTTTTATTAGGGTAATATTTTATTATGTGGCCTGGTCTTCTGTAGTTGTAGCAAATTGTTTCTTCTTTAAGATCTTTCTTCTTTCGGTTTGATTGCTAAAACTTCAACAATCGTCTGAAGTTCCTGGAAATTTGGGCCAGCTTCTTATTGTCTGAATTATCATCTTCAGAAGTATCGTTAGAAGCTATTTTATGATGCGCCTTGAAGGCGATAATTTTTTCTTGGACGTTGATTCTTCTTGCTCTTTGAGATCAGGTTCATGTGTCATCAACTTTCACATCAATGTCTCAAGAGTCATGACGGTGAGATCGTTTGCTTCAATAATTGCAGTAGCTTTTGGGTTCCAGTTCTTGGTGAGTTCCCTGAGCAGCTTGCGTATCTTCTTGTGATTGCTATAATCCTTACAAAGAGAAGAGAGACGATTAAAAATATCAAGTAAATGAGTAAACATTTATGTGATGGTCTCATTAGGCTTCATTTTTAATGCCTCATACTCTTGTGTAAGCCTACTGATCTTCGATTCTTTCACTTGTGAAGTTTCTTTATGAGTTACCTCAAGAAGTTTCTGGACCTCGTGTGAAGTGGTGCAAGTAGATACTCTATTGAACTCAAACATGTCTACAACACAAAATAAAGAATTAATAGTTCTAGCATCAAGGCTAGCTTTTTTTTTTAGCTCAGTGTGTCTATCATTAGGCTTATCAACAAGATTACCATCAACAACAATTCTAGCAAGCTTTTTGTAGCAATCAATAAAAATATACCATAGGACAAAATTTAGTGACTTGGGATAGAAGCTCATACGTGTTTTTTAATACGTATAGTTGGTTCCATCAAATAGGGGTAGCCTATTTGTCGATTGGCCTTTACCATTATTGATGTAGATGGGTTTGAGTGTTGCCATAAGTTATACTCTAGGATGTTAAGCTTATATATAAAGAACATAGCTCTGATACCAATTGAGGGGCCGATATGGCAACTCTAGAGGGAGTGAATAGAGTGAAGCGAAACAATTATCTAATAAAAAATTAAGGCAAGTGCCAACTGAACTATATCAGCAATATAATAAGTATATATGTAAAGTAAAAGTTCAGAGAGCACAGACGCAAACACCGCGATGTATACTGATTTCCGTCGTAGAGGACTAATCCAGTCTCGATAACTCTTGCTTGGAGTTAAATCTACTATTGTCACAAATAACAAATACACCATATTCTTTAATCCGAAGGGCAGACTGACTTCTTATAATACGAGCTTTGATCTGAAGGACTCACCGACTTCATACAACCACATGCTTTGATCAGAAGAGCTTGCTGACTTAAAAAAAATAGAACTCAAGCTTTATAACTCGAATAGACTTCTAAATGAGATCGCACTTAGCACTAGAAGGCTGAGAGTTGATCTTGAAAATAGGAAGGTTTAAAGCTAATAATAGAATATGTTTAAAAGTGAGAGATGATTGAAAATGAATGGATTTTAACCTCTATTATAGAATTTTTCTAGACCGAGTTCAAAAAAAGTTTGGTCCTCAAACATTGATAAATTCGAACGTTAGAGCCTGGTCTTTAGGAAGGAAGAAGCTAACTAGGGTTTTTGGTTTGGCTGACCGAGTTTGGCCAGAGTTCGGGCAGAACTCAGTCCGAGTTCGGTCATCCAAAATCCAGAATTTTATGTTTAGGTTTTGGGCTATTTTGAATGGACTAGGTTCTGGTTTAGTATGGGTTTGAGCTCCCTAAAGCCAACTGCGAACCCGTGGTACATTTTTCCTATAAAAAATATAAAATAAATAATAAATGATAAAACTATGAGCACTTTAATAAGCCAAACTTCTGATATTTGAGATACATTTTTTTCTTGATGATAGTTGTCCAAAGATAAACATATATGGAAATCTGAATACCTTTCAGGGGCTTTGCCCTCGAACCCCCATAGGGGGCGCTGCCACCTCGACTCCTAACCGGGCAGCGGAACCCTCGAGTGCGAGGCTCTAGAGATATCGTTGGAGGTTTAGAGAAATCTTTTGGTATAACATCGTCTTTGGCTCATCATGTTTTCTTCACTGCATATGTCCATATCTGATCTTGGTCATTGCTTTTCTGCAAATATATGTTAGACGAACAGAGTAATATACACAATAGCAAATATTATAATATTAATTTATATTTGGACAATATTGAGTTTAAGTAGAAGTTATATAGTGATTGCAAGATTATCATAATGCTAAACTTAATCGATTAGCCATATTCAAAAACTCAACTTAAACATTAGGGTAACAATCTCCTCATTTTTTATTATGGCAAATAGTTAAGTTTAAGATATATATAATTGATGAATATATCAAAATCAATAAGCAAAATTAATATAAATATTCTATTTAAGCTATTTGATAAACATAATTACATATACTTAAAACTTACTTCTTCCCCTTTGACATAATAATAATTAAGATGGCCCCTAGTCCTATGCATGTGGATCTGCCACTAGTTGTTTACTTCCTGTGTCAATGTTGGTAAAGCAGATAAACCCATGCGTTCAGCCGGCTTCTCCTTTGAGGGGGATGTTGGTGGCTGGATATCCAGCCAACTACTCGTGCAAGAAGATGTACTTAAAAAATTGTACGTTTACCAAGAATAAGAGCCGCGAAAGTATTAGCAGTAGAGTTTATTTTTGTTCATCCACCAAAACTATGGTGTATATTCACCCTTTCACTCAAGTATTGTCATGTGTCATTTTTTTGTGATGCTCGATGATGTGCACAGGACTTTGTGCACGCTACGTTGCATGTCATTTGGGTCCACTGTCCCGTACCTCCCCCTCGGTTTGATCCCGAGACCGTCCTCCTAGCCATGGAGGTTATACCTCTTCTCACTGACCACAAGAGCCAGTTGAGTTCGGTGCCACGTGTCATTTATATGCAACTTAAAAACCAATTTAAGAGCGGTTATGTAAATATTCAAAGTGGTTTTGAAATTTATTTTGTCATATGACAATACTTGAGTGGAAGGGTGAATATATATCCTAGTTTTAGTAAGTGAACAAAAATGGACTCTTGGTGAGTGAACAAAAATGGACTCTTAGTATTATATACTGATAATAATGATACGTGTAATAATTAACTAAATCGAAAAGAATTATATAACTGTAAAAAAAAGTTGTATACTGTGAGGAAAAACCAACTCCCTCACCTCTTGACCCATTCAAAGTGGAACAACCCACTCCTTTACTCCTTCCTAAAACCAAGTCCCATTGACATTTTCTTATGGCCTTAAACCAAGCCCTTTTGACCTTTTCTCTTGGCCTTTAAATGGGCATGTTTAGTATTATGGTTGGGGTGAATACTATAAATAGTTCATTCCTCTTCTCAGTTGGCAGGAAAGTTTTTGATCTACAATGTTATTTCGATCCTCCATTCCAAAAGTAAATCATTGTTCCTACGTCCATTCTCTTTCGTGGTCATTCTGGGCGAAGCTAAGTTTGGGTCACCCTCTTGAAGTTGTGTGCAGTGACGAGAAGCCGGTAGCACAGAGGTTTTATCCCTAGGAGGATTTGAGAACAAGCCTTCACATAGACCTCGAATAATCTCTTAGGACAGTGCATAGTGCATGACTTTCCCAGAGGCCGGTAACTCTAACCTTTTATTATTTTTGTTACAGAAAATCAAGGTAATATTTCCAACAATCTAAGAGATTATACATTAAAATATTTATTATTTAGTCAATTTTTTGTTTAGAAAATTGTTTGTTGTTTCTTCGGACATAGTATTAAACATAATACAATTTTTAGAAAGATTACTATTTTAACATTGTTGTTCGAACATGGTATATATTTTTGTAGAATTTTTTATTTTCTACTGTTTCAAAAGTTAGCTTGTGCTTCAAAGTTGGACACCATCTCCAATTTCAAGTAAAGAAAACAAATTTAGTAACACACGTCTGTTAGAATACTTAGCCAAAATTTGCTTGCTAACATTTTGGTTAGGGACTCATATTTTACAAGTATTATTTTACATATAAAAAGTATTATTTTAAAACTTTTATCCTATATGTTTCACACATACTTACCATTCTGGAAAAAAATTCATACTGTTATTAAAATATTGGTTGGACACTAGTCACTATTATTTTTGTCCTTAACAAAACACATAGTCATATTTGTTTTGATCAAAATACAATTGTTACATTCTAAACTGCTATAATTGTTAGATTCTGTAACCATCACTTTTCCATAGAGAGCTAATTTTATTTTTCTTATTATTTGTATATTGTTAATAATAATATATATATATATATTTAAAATTGTTAGTATGACCTAGTAATTAGTGAGTTAGCCATTAGGTAGACCAAGTGCTAGTGAGCCCAAGTGGACCCAACTAGACTTGTCAAGACCTATTGGTTAAATTAATTAGTTAGTCATGGTTTGACTTATTAGATTAGGAGAATGAGTAGAATATTCCTTTCATTAGATTAGAACATTCTCCATAGTTAATCCACTAATTAATCCTTCATGACATATTAATAGGGGCATTTAGGACCTTTTGCATTGCCAATAAGAGGGGAGTGTGACCGGCCCTATTTTAGGGAGGGAAGAGTCTCTCTTATCTTCATTTATTAGTTAATTTAGCCCTAATTTGTTCTTTCCCAAATTTGAGAGCAAACCATAATTCACCCACTCTCAAATCTCATCACATTTCATTCCAAAGGAGGCTAAGAAGCTTGATATTGCTAGATGAAGCTTTGGAGGGAAGCATTTGGCTAGGGATTGTGTCCAACCTTGATTTTTGTCCATTTAGTGGTAATATATTAAAATTTTATCTCCCAATAGATAAAACTTCTATTTTTCTATCAATTTCTATTCTAATTATAGTATTAGACCCTTACGAACCCTTCCATGGCTAAGGACTACCCATAGAAAGAAAAACTAGATTCTTATGAGGCCTATTATGATAGTTACTTTGACTTTTGTGTGGCCAAATTTAGAAAATTTTGAATTTTGACAATAGGTGTTTGTAGGAATATTTCTTTAGTGATTTTAGGATATGATTCATGATTTGTAAGTGTGAGCATGTCCACAATTCTATACGAGGAGTGCGTATCACAATACGTCGTGATACAGTATCGTAGGAAGGATATTTGCATGTATAATAGGCTCTAGCATGTCAAATTATATTTATTGCATTTAAATAGCTATAATATATGTTATATATACTATATATAGTATTCTGGTTGTGTTGCTTGAGCTTGGGGAGTGTATCGTAATTTTTTTAGTGTGTATCACAAGCGTATCATGAGCTATTGTGTGATATTTGAGTGTGCACACCAAGTATTTGATACTTTATTGTGTTGAGTGCTAGTGTACCAAGTGAATATATATATATATATATATATATATATATATATATATATGTGTGTGTGTGTGTGTATGTGTATGTGTGTGTGTGATGTTGGTGCTTGTGTATATACAAATACTCGGGGGGGGGGGGGGAGGGGAAGGGGGGATTGGTGCTAAGGTGAGCACTGTACAGTGGAGTGTAACTGAACTGAGTTCGGTTCAAAGTATTAGTAAGATAGGCAAGTTAATATCTCGGGCAAGCAGTGAAGTATAATAGGGGAGTTGACTTGTGTGTGTGTGTGTGTGTGTGTGTGTGTGTTGTCAGTAAGGAAGGGAAAAGTCCAGACTAGAGGGGGAGCTCGGGTAGATGTTAGTATCAATAGCAATAGCAATGGCAGTATAGGGGTATGCAGGCCAATTTTTGAGCATTGGTGGCAGCAGTATCATGGTGTTGGGGTGTCGAGTTAGCAGTTGCAACAGCAACTTTAGTTGCAACACAAGCAGTAGCAGCAGGCGCATATGAAGAAGTAATAGCAAAAAGTAGCAGTATCAGCATTAACATCAGCAGGAACTGCAAGGGAGAGATTCAGTAGAGTAAAGGGAGGTTGTGTTTCAGTGTGCAAGGTGTGGATGTAATGATTGGGGTTTTGGCAATGTATATTAGTGTAAGTGATATCCAAGTTCTAATAGTGTAAGGGTGTGACTAAAACCATTGTGAGTGAGTGTGTCTGTGTCTGTGTGTGTGTGTGTGTCTGTGTAAGAGTTAAGGGGTATTAGCTAAGGCCAAGTAATAGGAAAATGTTAAGTATCTGTGGTAGGTCTATATTAAGGTATTGGGGGAGATGGATAATTGGATAGGTTATTAGTATTGAATGTCAAGTAATAAGTTAGGTTGTGAGGTTATGAGCTAGAGTATAATAAGTTAGTGCTATATTAGAGTCATACATATTACGTGATATATATAGTATAGTGTATTAGCTAATATCAGTTAATATTAGTTGGTAACCTAGTATTAACTAGTTTATCTTGGATATTAGCTAGGAAATTGGTATGACTTAGAAAACTTAGCCTAACCTAGCATTAACCAAGATAACCTCACAAACCAATTAGGTGAGTATCTTAGGACCCAAATAAGGTAATAGCTTAGTTCGACTAGTATGACCTAGTTTTGGCCTAGAAATTATATTTTAGCTTATTTAAGCATATTTATCATTCTAATATACCAAATGACATTGGGTTTCATATATAGGTCGGTGTGACACCAGTTTGGACATCGATTCACATCCTTTTCTCAGGACCACAGGCGAGTACATTATCTGATAGTTTCCTTATTTGATAGTCTCTATGTTACATGTATTTAGTATTGAGATATTTGATTCTTGACACAATGGTATACTTGGATCCCCATCATGAGATGTTCTTCTCCGTAATCACTTATTATTACTTCATGATTATACATATAGACCGTGATTAGTGTACATGATATTACATACCATGAATAGTGATTATCGTGTCAGGACATGTCATAATTTATATCTGTGTACTAGTCTGGGGCATAGGAAGTATTAGTGGATATGTGATCATACCTTATAGACCGTGAAGTAGTGTAGACCGTAAAAACTAGCCGATCATGCACTTCACGTGTGGTTGAGCTAGTTTTCTTTATTTATAGACCGTGCTAGGCCCAAGCCGATCACATATCATACTAATAATTTAAGACACTTATTGTTATAGTTCTCTTTTACTTCCAGTTCAAATATTTATGATTTCTACCATATTGCTCTGAGTTACTTTATTCCATTATCTGCCGTGATATTCTCTCTAGTATATATGTTTATTATCTAAGTTACTCTCTATCATTTATTTTTATTGCTATTACTGTTTCATAGCTTTTGTCATTTATTGAAACTGTTATTGGGTTGTACTTTGCTCCAATCATGACTGTATATATTTTTTAGATGATTACTTAGAGGACTAGTGTCCTACATACTACGGCCCACATGACGGATAACTAACTGAGGTAGCACCCGTAGTACAGTAGGATCCGGTACCAGTTCTTGAGGAGGCTCAACTAGTTATAGACGACACTTAGCTAGTATTTTTATTGTACTAGATATGTCTCCATCTTTTAGACTCTTGAGATGTTATTAATATTTGAGACTTATTGTGATTTATTAATAGACTCTTAGACTTAGATTTTGGTTGTAGTTTGTGACTTTGCGATTCTATTTCTTATATGATTGTCGATATCGCCAAAAAATATAAAGTCGGGCTAACTTTTTATTGATTGGAAATTGACAAAGGGTACAAAAGAATCCCTAATACAGAATGATCTAAGTACAATAAAAAATAAGATCTAGGAAAGTGTAACGGTGGAGATCGAGCTCTGCAGTGACTCCTTTACTCTGTTGATGATTGGGGACTAAGGAGGTTGGCGAGGCTTCGAACTGCGTTTCGGTCTTCTTCTCCTCTCTCTTGTCATGGTGGTCATTCTGGTCCTATTTTTGTATGTGGAAAACACCCACCATTTTTAGCCTTAGGAAGGCCTTTATGCATGTATGCACGCATATTATTTGGCGGCGCATGTTGTACTAGGTGGACACGTGGTCGCTCGAGATTTGGGGTTGCTGATGCCCATAACACTCGTAAAATATGGCATACTCTAATTATAATAATTTTGATCTGCATCTTGGGAACAAGGCCGCTCGGCACATGGAGATTGACGGGTAATAGTGGCATATGGCACTGCTCGGCACATGGAAACACTGAAGACGTAGTGGCATATGGCGCTGCCTGGCACATAGGAACACTGAAGAATTATTGGCACATGGCACTACTTGGCACATGGAAACACTGAACAATTAGTGATGCATGGCTCTGCTTGGCATATGGGAACACAACTTGGATTGTTCATGGTGCATAGCTATGGACTACTCTGGCGCATGGCTCTGGATTACTTTGGCGCATGGTGTAAACTTCCTCACCCAAAATAGGTATTTTGTGTATATTTTATATTATTATATTTATTATAGATGTTGAATTTATTTAGAGTATTCTCTTATTTAATTAGAAAATAAAATTTTTAAATATATTTACTTATATAAATATTTATTTAGAATTATTTTTAGGCTATTTTAGATTATTGAGATTTTTCCATATTTTTTAGTTAATTAAAAACTAGTAACACTAATTTTCTAGGACTTTGAAGAATTTATTTTATGTTCAAACTTAATTAAAAATATTCCAAAATTTTATTTTAGGTTCTAAATAGTCAAATATATTTTCTAGAATTTTCTGAATATTTTAGTATTTATTGGGAGTTATTTAGGCTAATAACTAATTTTTAGGACTTGTAGAATTTATTGTGCAATCTCAGGAATATAGAATAGACCCACGTTATTTTCTAGGATTTATAATATTATTATATATTTTCTAAAATTATTTCAGAATTTTTGGAATAATTTTAGTATTTATTTTTAGTTATATGGGTAAAACTAATGTTTAGAGCTTCTCCTAATTATAGTAGGAAATCTATGAATATAAAATTATCCCAAATATTTTTCTAGAGTTTTTAAATTCAAAATATATTTTTTATAATTTTCCAAATTTTTATGATTATTTTTAATATTTATTTGGAGTTATTTAGATTTAAAATGACTTAAATAATGTTTTGATAAAGGCAAATCAAAAATAAATAATATAACAAAAACCATCCAATCAGATTCTGACACGTGTCATCCTATAAATATCCATTCAGCCGCAGGTACATCCCTATATATATATATTATTATAACCCTAATTATTCCATTATTTTAGAGAGAGAGATTTTGGAGAATTGTCATCTAGGGTTCCTTCATCTTCCACAAGCCATTGCGCATAGCTCCGGACTCCAAACGAGGCCTAGTTTCTTGCGTTAGAAAGATATTGAGGTTAGATTTCTGATTATATAATTTATTTTACAAAATTATGAGTATTAAATTCTGGAAAATTCGTAGAGCACAGCATGTCCGAAAATAGACGTGTTTCAATATTTTTGCGATTTCGGGAGAACCAGGAATCAGAATCATGAACCGTTTAAAGTTTCGGAAAGCTAATGTTGAGATCATTGACATATGTTTTTCCCAGAATTTAATTCTAAGTATTTTTATACTATTAATTCTGTAGAACTTCTAGGTTAGAATTTAACCATCGGTGCACAATACAAAATTTGTATGTGCCATAATTCCCAAACGAATTTGAATTTGGACGAGACATAAATTCTAGCATATTTTTGACACTGAAATCTACAAGAAATCATGCATAAAAGTTGAGTTTGTGTCGGTTGACTTTTCGGTCAACAGATTGCCTCGATTTGCGTGCCATGAGTCTCGAGGTGATAAAATTCAGTTTCTTTGGACAAAATTTAGGAATTAACATAAAAATCAGAATAATAAGATTAAAATAGGATTTTAGAGTAATTATTCTAGAATTAAATAAATTATCTTTTGACGTGATAAATTTGTAATACATAGGCTATTTGGACTGTGACTTGGACTCTGATTCATACCGGCAGCAGGACCACAGGCAAGATACCTTGTCAAATTGTTTACAGTATTTTGCATGCTTAGTATATTTCGGTATATTTATTGAATTTCTGTTTATTCTTGCATGTGTAGTTTTCTTTCAGTCATTACTATGTATCAGATATGTTGACACACACATGGCACTTAGTATCATAGAGGACAATCATTAGGCATATGGGCTTTTAACCACCCTGGTAACACCGTAGTCACTAGCATGCACTATGGTGGGTCGTGTCCGATGGTCACTACCCCAGAGGTATGTCGATTGATGGAGTCCGAGGGTCGCTACCCCAGAGGTATGTCGGCTGATGATGTCCACTGACGAGCGTGAGGTTGTGAGGATTAGATCGAGTAGCCTACCTTTGCCCATACATCGAAAAGTTGTCCTCATTTGCATTCATATAGATGGTCTTGTACAGCGTACTTATTTATTTTCAAATAATATGCATGTTTACTGTATTCAAATTGGCTCGTATTTTCTGTATCTTGTTACGTCCCTCTGAGGACCTGGTCCTCTGCCAGGTGTATCTGTTCTTGAGTAATTGTAGGAGCGCAGATTTGGATGATTACTTGTGTTGCGAGGATGTCTTCTCTTCGAGCCCATGGTCGTTAGCTGGTATTCCTATATTGTATTTGTTGTGTTGTACTTTTCCATTCGAGTTGGTAGTGGATTTGTTTCCATCCAACTATCATCCTTAGATATTTATGTTGAGATCTAGTTATATAGATGCTGGTTATTATTTATATCTGATTTTCGCGGATGAGATTTAGATTATACCCTGTGACTTGTGATACATTTTATACCACTTGTGGATTGATATTCATATTACAGCGTACGTGTGGATTTTGGTTTCCATATATTGGAGTTGCCATATCCATGCGGCTGGCATGCTTACGTGTTCCAAGTCCTATGTACTTTTGGGACTGGGGCATGACACATGGTGTAGATTTTTTATGCTTCTACAAGACCCCCTTCAAAGTTTCTAAATTTAAACTTTTTAAGTTTTAAGTTTGGAATACTTTGAACAGAAGCATGGAGAAGATAGGCTCATGTGTTGTGCGGCGCATGTATGAGATATTAACCTCTCGGCGCATTCAGTCATTTGGCGCATCAGATTGTTTGGCACATCGGATGTTGCCTTGCTGCTGACAGGGTATCAGCGATGACTCACCATTTCTTAGGCAAAGATTCATTCATTAAATGTCAGGTTCACCTGCGGTTTAGGCGCCTAGCAATTCGTGCGTCATTAATGACTATTTTGCTATAAATAGAGGGCTAGGGGAGAGAGATGATAGTGTTATTCTCCTTCACACGATGTCGCTGCGGGAGCCGAGTGCGCGGAGATTTGTTGAGCGGATCGTTGATCCCCTTCCTCTGATGGTCGATCATCCGACCGCCGTTGGTGTAGGTAAGGAGCGAAACTTTCTTCTCTCCATCCTTAAGTCATTCGGACACTTTGGCACTGTCTATTTACATGGGCAAAAAATTTCTTCTTCATGCGCAGCTGACGGCAAGAGTTCTCCCTCGCTGGCATGGGTGACGCTATCACTGGACACTCATCTGAGGCATGTAATGAGAGGCTATGCGCGACCATACTACATAGATGCATTCGCCTCTGCACAGTGGCGGTTGTCCCCATATACCCTGGACTTTGCGACTGTGTGCCTCTCCCTCGAGCGGATAGATGGCTAGACTATCATGAGAGTGGCGCATGTTCTTACGGATGCACAGCTTCTGGCATTTGTTTTTTATTGCCAATATTCTGACTTTGTGTGCTCATTGTACAAGGACCGGCTTGGATTGCTTGGGTCCTAATAGAGCATGGAAGCATATCATAGTTACCGTTGTTCGTGATGAACAAACACGTTACTTGGAGGATTATTCGTGATCTTCCAACCTAGCTCAGTGTAGCTATTCCCCGTACGTGGCCAGGATCTGATGGATGGATCTCTATTCGAGTCCTAGTAGCGTATCTGCGTGGAAGAGATGGGACTAGTTATCCCAACGAGAACTTCTAGTCGCGCCCTTTCATACGACAGAGTTGGGTATGCAGGCTTGACTCTATGTTGCAAGTCCTTTTTTATCCATCAGTATGGATTCTTTTCCATATATTATGCCTTAAACTAAGAAGTTTGTTTGAAGTGATAACCCAGAATGTGTTGAGTTGTCGGCTTTACACGTGTTGGTACCATAAATAGTACAGAGGGTCTCCTTCTTTTCAAATGTACTCATGACCTCGAATATTAATGAAAAATCTTTAAATGTAATAGACTTACATATATACTCATAATCTTGAATATTAATGAAAATTTTGCCTTCTTTACTGTTTAGAACTCTTCTTGTTGATGTGGATATCTTGGCTATGAGTATTATACCAGAGGTAATATGGACGTAGTATAATATCATAACAGCGATAACTCTAAGCCCTATCAGAGGTAGTATGAACATTATAGGTTAGAGTAGCTCCCTTAAGGAAGTTCAGTAGAGACATCATATGTGATGTTAAGGATACTGCGGTGTAGAACCGATAGTCCAGCAATCTTGTTTATGGTCGAGTACAATCATGGTGAAGTATTTTTGTGGAGGAAAAAATGAGTCAGAGGTGATTGGACGTGACTACTTTTTTCTACTAGAAAATATGGGCAGCTCATAGTTCAGAGGTAATGTGTACGTGAACTACTTGCTTTTATGGGGATAACAACAAAAGGAATGAGTTAGAGGTAATATGGACTTGACTCCCTTCTTTTGATGGAAAAGACGGTTTATAGTTCAGAGGTAATGTGGACGTGAACCATTCACCTTAACCTTAGAGAAGTTTTGTGGATTTGTTACCCATTGCGTACTCGGGATCCCGAGTACAAATAACAGATTTGTTTGTGTGTTATAGACGAAAGTAGTTTGCTGGGGAAGATATCAGCTGTTTACACTTTTGTGTCCCTTTGTTAGGGATAAGAATGACCCACATTTTTTTACGTGCCTAACTTAGGCATAGTATTTCTATAGGAGCTTGTCGTTGATTGGCATCATGAGCAATTCGCCATTAGGCTTAGCAAGCATGTACGTGCCATTGGAGTAGACTGTCTCAACTACAAAGGGCCCCTCCCACTTGGGTTGGAATTTTCCTGCCTCCTTTTGGTCCATGATCATCGATCTTTTCACGGTTAGGACGAGATCGCCTACCTGAAATATCCATTTCTTCACCTTCTTGTTGAAGGCCCCGGAGTGTCATGCTTGATATAGCTCAATACGATGTTGAACTAAGAGGCATTTTTCGTCAAGTGCCTCCAACTCTTATAGACGTCGACAACAGTTGTCTTTGGCGGTTAGCTGATGTGTGAGGGCTACCTAAAGAGAAAGAATTTGGGTGTCCATAGGAAGTACAACCTCACTTTCATAGACCAAAGAGAACAACGTGATGCTAGTAGACGTTCAAACCATTGTGCCATAGGCCCATAGACATTCGCCCAGCTTCTCACCCTAGTCACGTTTGTTGGTGGAAACAAATATTTTGAGGATCTGGATATGGTCTTGTTGAATGCTTCGGCCAATCCATTTGTTGCTGGATTTTAGCAATTGAAGCTACATTCTGAATTCAGTTTTTATTACAAAATTGAAAGAAAGCGTGGCTCACAAATTGTGGACAGTTGTCGTGAATGATCCTGCGGGACAAGTCGAAGTGGTAGATGACATAATATTTAAGAAAAATGATCACGTTAGAGGTTTTTACTTCTGCGAGCCGAACGGCCTGCCCCCATTTGAAAAAGTAGTCTATTATAGTCAGGATGGACCGGTACCCCTTAGATGAAGGCGGACTGATCAGTCCTATGATGTCCATTCTTCAGGCTTCGAATGGCCAAGACGCAACGATCGGGTGTAGGAACTCTAAGGATTGTTGGTAGATAATATCAGCGTTGATTTGACACATCATGTACTTATTTGCATAATTAATGGCATGTGCCACCATCGTTGGCCAATAATAGCCTATGCGTCGGAGGCGATCTTGAAGCTTAGGTCCGGGTTGATGAGCACTACAAACACCGTTATGAGCTTCCCAAATTGCTTACTTTGCTTCTGCGTATGATAGACATCACAGCAGGAGCTCGTCATAGGAGCGATGGTACAACATCTTAGTGGTTGTATCATAGTAGAACTAGAGGGAGCATCTTCTGATGGAAGTGGCCTCATTTATCTCATCTGAAAGGATCCCGTAGATAGCATAGTCCATAAATGGGAGTCTCCAATCTTTTACAATGGTATCTGTGTCTACAGACTGGCTTAGACTCAAGCATAAGTTATTCCTTGGGCAGTCCAGTTCTTGTCCCACAATCGTGACCAATATATGGGTTTTGGTTGGAGTTACTAAAGAAGCAGCGAGGCCGGCGAGTGCATCACCTCAATGTTCTGCAGTCGTGGTCCATGTTCTATGAAGAACTCCGTAAAAGTAGAAATTATGTCGACGGCCGCTTGGTGGTAAGGTATTAAATCCTCATAGCGAACCTCCTATTAGCCTCGAACTTGACTGACTATTAGTTTGGAGTCGCCATAGGCTTCTAGAAAGTTAACCTCCAATTGTTTAGCCAGTTTGAGCCCTATGATGAGAGCTTTTTACTCTGTCAAATTATTGGAACATGCCTCCGTAAGTGAGTATACACGTTGGATTACTAGGTCGTCGGAAGAGATCACCATTATCCCTACTCCGATGAAGATGTTGCCTTTAGGTCCTGTTCTGAAGGCACCGTCGAAAAATATTTGCCAAACTGATCCTCCTGTCTTAACGATGTTAGACTCTAGCACCTCGTCAAGGATTTTGTCTTAGAGTTTTGAAGTCTCTGGCACCGGATGAGCTGACAGAAAGTCGACTAGTGCATGGCCCTTGATAGCCTTTTGTAGGACGAATACTATGTCATAGGGCGACAATAGGATGCCCATATAGCTAGGCGAGAGTTAAGTGCTCCTGGCTTGGTCATGAGGACTCTAAGGGGGTTAACTCGAGAGATCACATGGATGGTTTATCCTGTCAAGTAATGTCGGGTCTTCTAGACAACAAATACTAGAGACAAATACTCTTTCTCGACCTGATTGTATCTATGTCCTGCACCGATAATAGATAGCTTGCTCATATACTTCCTCGTTATTTTGGGCCCGTAAAGTGTCGAGGGAATGATCCATTGCTTGAACATACAGCAAGAAGGGTTTTTCCATAATTGGGGCCACTAACACCGGAGGATTCGTGAGATACTTTTTAATATCGTCGAATGCTTAATGGTATTCTTTTTTCCAAGCGAAGGAAACTCATTTCTTCTTGAGCTGAGCAAAGGGTCAGCATCATCCAGAGAAATTGGCTATGAATCTCCTAATGTATGCCACTTTTCACTGTAAACCGCTAAGCTCTCGAAGGATCTTCGGAGGATGCATATCTAGGATAGGCTTAGTCTTCTCGGGGTCAATATGAATACCCTTTAGAGTTATGATAAAGCCAAGAAAATTATCGCTGGAGACTCCCAAGAATTACTTAGTGGGGTTCATCTTGAGCTGTTGGTTCGCATTAAATCAAATTCTATTTTTAGGTAATAGAGATGATTGTCTTAAAAATGGCTCTTGACGGCAATGTCATCAACATAGCATTCAACTGTCTTGCACAGATGGTTCTGAAAGATAGTGCTTATAGCTCGTTGATATATAATGCCCGTATTTTTTAGACTGAAGGGCATTACGGTATAACAGTACACCCCTATTGGCGTCCGGAATGACGTATGCTTCTCGTTGTCTAGAAATATCTTGATTTGGTTGTAACCTAAAAATTCGTCCATGAAGGACTACGCTCGAAAGCACAAGTATTATCGATCATCACATCTGTGATCGGGAGAAGGAATTTGTCCTTTGGGCAAGTCGCGTTCAAATCACAAAAGTCGATACAGACTCGAATTTTATCATTCTTTTTTATGATGAAAATAATGTTATCTACCGAGTCCGGATGATGTTTCTCGCGTATAGAGCCACTTGATATTATCTTATTCACCTTCGATTCAAAGGCATCCATAATGTCAGGGCGGAACCGCCGTTGTTGCTGCTTTACAGGTTTGGCATTTGGCAGGATATTGAGTTTATGCATTACAATTTGTAGGTCCAAACCCGGCATATCTTCGTAGTTCCAGGCAAAGAAATCGATGTATTCCCTTACCAGCTGAATAAGGGATTCACGCTCTTCTGTCGAGAGGTTTTGCTAATAAAGATGGGTTTAAGAGAAACATCGTCACCCAAATCAACTTGTATAACCTTGTCTTTAGTAGGAGGTTCTCGCTGTTCGAACCGTAACTCCCACAGAAATTCCAGCTTTTGAGCATGATTCTACTTCAAAGAGTTCGATGGGGCACTCATCATCCTCTTCTGGATCTACCGATACCATATTGATGGATAACGTTTGTTTAAGCATCATATGATGCTGGTGTCGGAGTCCAAAGGGGAAGACTGTGAAGAGTGAGATTGTGTTTCGTCTTCTTCTCCTGAGTCTTCGAGAGTTGTATGAGGCGTGATATATCCCAAACCATGACCGCTTCGCTGGTAATACGTCTCAGGCTTACCCTTGAGGGTGAAGTGGTACAATGGTAAGAGTCATCCCTTGCCATAATTCAAGCCTTGGTCGCTTTTTATATCATATCCAATCTTCTGGAGAATACGTTTAGTCTGTATGCTATAGTGGTAAAGTTACATTCTACCTTTTTTTGGTTCTGGCTCTTCTGAGATTAAGTCCTGACGTCCTTTAATTTTTTCAAAAATGATGGGCTTGTCCCCTTTCTTCCTTACTGGAACGAAGAAACATGGATCTTGGTTAAGGCGAATCCAATTTACTGCGTGAGCTGTAGTCACTTGTGTATTCATGTGTAAACCTAGACCATACTCCAAGGAATATGCGGCATCCCAATGCGCAACCACGGAGCAATTCAAAGAGAAGCCTTTGTTAAGGAAATATGGTATCTCCTCTAAAGGATTACATCATCGAAGGATGGTATATCGGTAGATGCCATGATATATTATTTAGTGGCTTATAGTGACGCTGAAGGTGCTGAAGCTTTCCTGTGGAGCTTGACTACAAACTACCCTGGGGTTATCGTGGCAAGGGGATCTTTGTCCGGAATGTGTCTCTGTCCCTGAGGTTTGACCACCGAGTATTTAGGTGCCCTTCTCCGAAGCTTGACCACAAGGGGACTAGCTGTTTGGGGTGGGCGCCCTTTGAGGCGGACCCTTAGAGGCTAGTTTGAAGTCGTAACAGTGTCGGCTTCATCATCGACGTCGTTACCTCCTTCATCTTAGTAGATTTGCTTGTATAAGATCGAGTCAGAGTAGTATGCCTCGACCCCATTGAAAGGATCTACGTCCATAAATTATGTCTTGACGATGTCGTCTTTGGTGACATATTTAAGCATTGGTGAACAGTGGATGGAACAATCATATACTCATATATCCTCGGGCGTCCTAGAAGGACATTTTAGGACACATCTACGTTAATGATATAGCAAGTCACCTCATTTCGGATATCACTGATTTGGCATTTCAGACGAATCTTCCCTAGTGAGTAGCTTCTCTCGGTGTTGAAGTCGTTGATAGTGGTGTTAGTGGCTACTAGCCGATGCATCAGAATCCCCAAGGTCTATAGCAGACTTCGTAGGATAATGCTAAGAGATGATCCGGGATCGATATGCATCTGATCTACCTTAATGGCTCTGATGTACCCTGTGTAATACAGGGGACGATCATGCCTATTATTCTTTTAAAGCATGTCCTGCTGAGAAAATGTGATATTCGAAATATATTACATTATACTGTTACAGTGAGGGCATGCAGCGAGATTCTCGACTGATGACTTGACTTGGGCCAGATAAGAATTGACATTTTGTAGCGCCTCGCTTAGAGCATTACGAGTCTTTTTGGAGAGACGAAGGAGCTCGAAGAGTAACAATTTTGCATAAGTGTTGGCAAGCTGTGCCAAAATGTCAAAGTTGTAAGACTTCTCCAGCCCTTGAGTTATCTTTCCGTAGAGGTTTGTCAAAGTGCATTTCCTTCTTCTTTTGCTTGTCCACTGCAGGAGGATGGGATGGGCCCGGATCAGACGCAGTGGGTGTCACGGATATGGCGACCGAAGGTGTAATATCATTGGGAGCACTGTAGTCGTACTAGTAGGCTAGGCCCGACCTGGTTACCCCTGTCAAAGCCTCATATATTGACGAAGAGACTGTGTGAAATGACTGTCTTTTTTCCTTTGGACTTGGTAGTAGGAGGTACTGCTAACCATGTCATATCCGGGATGAGGTCTGGGTGAACCCATAGGAATTTGCCTCTTGGTGTAGTGAGGGGAACCAACCCATCTGCTCGGGCTTGGGAGAGGTTAACGACCTCCATGGTTGTCCTAGGTATGGGGATGACACCATCTTGGGCTTTTGTTGTCAGGAAGGTACCAAACTGGAGGGACACCATGTTGGCAGTGACTATCTTTTCCTTGTAGTCCAAAGTGAGAGCCTCAGAGTCGATCAACCATTATATCTATCTTTTTAATACGTAACAATCTCGTGTGGCATGATGGACATATCGATGGTAGTAGCAATACTTGGGGTTGTCAACCTTGCATGCTTCATCAGGGTATTTGACGTCAGGTAGTCAAGGTTTGTTGCCCTTCATCAATACTTCAAAGAGTTCCATAACATCATCATCATCAAAGGAATAAGTCTCTTGTACTCTCAATGGCTCTGTTGGCTTGGTGACATGTGAGGTCGGACTTTTGGATAAGTGAACCATCAGGGTATGCTTCCCTTTACTGTCATGGTTGTTGTTAGCGGTAAAAAGATGTTTTCTCTTGTCTTCAATTCTGGGAGCTTGGATTCCTAATAAGCGGCCTTCTTTTGTGCTCTTTTCAGCAGCGGCAGTACTTATGATAAATGTCATCCAATCACTGAATGGACCAGATGTCGTCCAGAGTCTTACTGCTGGTAGAAGGTCCTTTCGAAATGTGTCCATCAGCGAGGATTCGGGGATGCCGGAAGGCAATTTTAATACTGTCTTCCAAAAATATTTAAATATAATTTCCTACAAGTTACTTGTCCCCTTGGGTAATGTCCATGAGAGAGGACATAGTCATATCCATTGCTCATTCATAAAATTGGACAAGAAAAAGGGACTTCAGGTCCTCGATGGACGAAATTCACTTATTTAGGAGACTACAGAACCATTCAAAGGTAACCCCGGATAGTGCTCCGACGAACAAGTTGGTGAGTAAGGCATTGTCTCGAGGTAAATAACGCATCATGGACTGAAAGTATCTCATGAATTGGCGGGTGACGTCTTCCCATCAAATGTAGTCAGAGATAGTAGTTTATACTTGGGAGGGTATACCATGTTATCCCACTTGGGAGGATAGGGTTGCCGGATCCTGCTTTTGGAGCCTATCTTGGTTATCCCGAGCATCAACACGGGAACACAAGTCCCGAAGAGTCTCCTGGATATCGTCTGGAAAAAGTACGACAGAGGATCGAGGTGCGATTTGGCTGCTTGCGACATAAGGAGCCTGATCAAACATGCTGAATTCCTCGTTAGTCCCTTGAACTGGGTTTGGTCGTCCCGGAGCTTGTGGCTGTGTTGAGACCAAATTTTCTCTGATTTCAAGCACTGTGTAAGTCAGAGTCTGCATTAAAGTGCTCAGAGCATGTATTATGGCTTCGAATGCCTCAAGGCGTTGTTCATTACTAGATTATGTGCCAAGCTTGTCTCCTGTCATATATACTGGCATTACTTGGAATAAAGTAGACGGGAAGGTGGACGCCTTACTTTCTGTCCAAGATGTCTGAATCTTATTATCTTCGGGGAGATTGGTTAGTGTTGCGTCACTTTCATTATTAGAAGGATTGCTACCCCCAGTCTCAATTGCGGGCTCATTCCGGAAGGTACGGCTACCCCTAGCTAAGCTGTCATCTGTGTGCAAAGATTCACTGTACTCTTGGAATGATGGATTTTCACATAATACCATGGGACTACTATCCCCAGCTCCGGTGGCAGATTTATTTAGGACGGTATAGCTACCCCCAGTCCTTGTTCTCTAGAGTATGCCTTGGAATACGCTTATAGTAGGTACTTACTTGTTGCCCCTCGGACGGCTTCGCGGTGTGCTGACTGGTACTCTTAGGTTATGTGATCTTTTCTTTGAGATTTGCTTCATAGGAGGAGACCTCCACATTGAGCAACATGAAGTGACGGACAATTCTTCCTCTTCGCGAGGTTGTTTGTGGAGGTGCCACTGGCTCGGTACCACATGATGCAATCGCTGGAATACTAATTGTCTAGTTGGAGGGATTGACGCCTCGGTGCAGTAGCAGTTGATGATGATATTTGCACAAGTGTGTCATTGAGGGGACATGATATGTGTGAGGGTTGCTTCCCTCGTCTTACGTTTGTGACTAGTCATGTTGCATAAATCGGACGTTGGAAGCTTCACTTTTACACCCCTTTCATGTGCTTGCCAAGCCTTGCACATGGAGGTAAAAGTGGAAGGTTTGCTCCGTGAACCAGTTCTTCTTCAGAAACTGCAACCGGATCATTAGTGGAAGACTTGATGTGAGACGGGCCTACTAGATACACGCAGCCAAACTGGGAGGATGGGCCTGTCATCACATTGTTTGTTCTCAGACTTAGTTTAAGCACAAATTTGGCGCACAAGTGGATTTTTAAAGGCTCTAAGATTCGACTAACATCTGGCGCATGAGCACCTGGGTCTGCCCTATAGAATCATCCATTAGCAGCGTGCGTGATGACCAACGGCGAATGCTTTTGGGGAGCTGGTGGCATAGCCCCTCGAGCGTACATGGCTCAGGTTGATTTGGGTTTCCCGGAACCAACGCCCTTAGGCGCATAGTACATGAAATCCAAGTCAGGACTATAGGAATCCTTGTGCGGGACATGATCATTTGTTGAATGTTGTATGCACTTATGGTCGGGGATAGCACATCTCCTCCTACGAGGGTCCCGTTGTGGGCACGCTTCTCGGGATTTGGTGCCGCTTCTCTTGAGGACGTCTTTGGAGATGGAGATAGGATATGTGTCAACCTGTTGTGCGTTTGTGGCAAAGGTTAGTGGCACTTTTGGAACAGATTTTGGGTCTAACATAGCGGCTTTGGCAACCAAAATCCTATAAGCTTTGTGAGATCGTACGGGCCTCGTTGAAGAACTCGACTTGTCGGTGGGATACAGGTCAATCGTATGTACATCTGCAATGAAGGTTGACAATGTATCAGGTACCAACTTTGGGCTTGGTACAGTTGGCTTGGCATAGCAGCCTTGGTCGTACGGGACTCATTGGAGAGCTCGGCTTGTCCAGCATGTCTTTGAATGCCTGTTTGTCGAAGCGAACGACCAACGTCCTCTGGGTGGAACCCAACATGGTCACATTAGATTGCGTCACCAGCTTCTCGTTGGAGGAGAAGCTCTTTCCTAACAGAGTAGCCATTTTTGTCGACATCGCAAAAAAATATAAAGTCGGGCTAACTTTTTATTGATTGAGAATTGACAAATGGTACAAAAGAATCCCCAATACAGAAGGATCTAAGTACAATAAAAAAATAAGATCTGGGCAAGTATGACGGTGAAGATCTAGCTCTACAGCGGCTCCTTTACTCCGTTGACGATCTGGGACCAAGGAGGTTGACGAGGCTTTGAACGGCGCTTCGGCCTTCTTTTCCTCTATCTCTCTCTTGTCGTGGTGGTCGTTCTGGTCCTCTTTTTTCATGTGGGAAATGTCTATTATTTATAGCCTTAGGAAGGCCTTTATGCATATATACACGCATATTATGTAGCAGCATATGTTATACTAGGTGGCCACGTGGTCGCTCGAGATTTGGGGTTGTTGATGCCCATAACACTCGTGACACGTGGCATACTCTAGTTATAATGATTCTGATCTGCACCTTGGGAACATGGTCGCTCGGCGCATGGAGATTGACGGGTAATAATGGTGGATGGCACTGCTCGACACATGAAAATACTGAAGACGTAGTGGTGCATTGTGCTTCATGGCACATTGAAACACTTAAGAATTAGTGGCGCATGGTGCTGCTTGACACATGAAAAAAATAGAAGAATTAGTGGCGCATGGCTCTGCTTGGCACATAGTTACACTACTTGGATTGTTGATGGAGCATAGCTATAAATTGCCCTGGCGCATAGCACTAGATTACTTTGGTGCATGGTATAGATTTTCCCTGCTTCTACAATGATAACATGTCAATAGCTTCCTCTAGTTATTGTAATTGTGTATTAATTTTCATTATATATATTGTTATCTAGTCTGCTGTATGGAGTTGAGATATCGTTGACAGATACATATATTATTGTGTGAGATGATTAGATAGTATTATTGACCTAGACAACGTTCTACCATCGATGCTGTGGCGTAGGCCGGATGTTGTTCACGCGCTCGTGACCTCACATCCAGGTGCTGGTCATGACATATTTTTGTAGTGGCCCAGGCAAGTCAAGGTCGCAACTAGTGTGATATCGTAGTAGTGGTCAGACTTCGAGTACTATTACGAGCCTGCTATAGGATATAGGATGAGAGAATACTCAATCACAACTAGAAAAACTTCCAATCTATTGATTTTGCTAATCCTTAATCCTTCTGAATATTCCTTTCTTTGAATATTGTTGTCCTTCTTTGATAATTTCTAATCTTGTGCAATTTTGACTTCTTTAATTTTAATCTATCTTCAGGATGTCGTCGAAGACTGGATCGCAGCGTTCGAAAGCAGCTTCTGAGAGGTCAGCGACTTCTCGACCCCCTGTTCGGGCAGCAACTAATACTGTCCCACATCCACCTGCTCAGAGGGTTGCCTCACTACTTCAGTTGGGAGCCTCAGCTGCTTTCGGGAGTCCTCCTCCTCCACTTGTTCAAATGACTTCTCCAGCTCCTTCAGAGGGACTTTCTCCACCACCTCTAGTGCCAATGGATGCCGCACAGATGTTTGCCCTATTTAGAGAGATGATGGAGCCGCAGAGGGTCTAGGCCGAGGCCCAGTACCGACAGACAGATGTGATACAGCAGGGCATTGAAAATGCCCATCAGGTTTCCATATCCACAGTTGAGAGAGTGGCACCTCCACAGCCAGAGGTTGTCCAGCCCGAGCCGGACAATATCTAGGATTTCAAGAAGTTGGGTCCCCGCGACTTCAAGGGGACATAGGGCATCATTTATGTTGATGACTAGCATGAGGACATCGAGTGTATCATGCGCCTATCCCGTCTCACAGAGGACCTGAAGGTAGAGGTGGCTGGATTATAGTTATTGGATATTGCTCGCACCTGGTTCCGGAACGAACCACTTATAGCAGATCCGGGATTGTCTTGGGAAGACTTCAAGGACCTTTTCAAGAAAAATTTCTTTCCACCTACGGATAAACTCGACTTAGAGCAACAGTTTCAGAACCTGCGGTAGGAGAGTATGTCAGTCGAAGAGTTTGCCGTCGAGTTCGACAGATGAGCAGATATGAGGGGTATATGGTGTGAAACCCGAAGATCAGATCTTACCCTAAGATCAAAGCTAGTCGCTTCTGGGAGGGCCTAAACTGGGAAGTGAAGGTTCTCATTTCTTTTATCCATGAGACGTATACAGCGATCACTGCGAAGGCTCGCAAGGTCGAGAGAGACTTGAGCTTGAGGCCCAATAGGACTAGGAGATATTTAGCAATAGCAGTGCGGGTCCAGCTAAGCGACTCCAGTTCCAGCAATAGAGGACCATCTAGCCATAACGTCAGCAGTTCCCTGTGCCATTTAGGGCACCAATGCAGCATGCACACCAAATTTAGAAGCCAGCATAGTAGGCCCCGCAGTGTACTCATTGTAGGAAGACTAGGTACAAGTGGGAGATTTGTAGAAAGAGGCTTGGAGTATGCCTCTATTATGGAGTTGCAGGGAACCAGTTGAGGGAGTGTCTATTAGCTCTGGTATGTGCAAGTCAGGGTCCAACATCAGTTCAGAGGGCACCAGCGAGGCCACCTGCAGTTCAACACAGGGGACCTCCACTATCGACATAGCAGCAACATTTCACCAAGCACCAGCACCAGCAGCCGCAACAAAAAGGTGCACCACATGGACGGGCATTGCCATGACGGTCGAGGAGACCAAGCAAGTTAGGGACATGATCGCAGGTTCAGTTCTTTTTTATTCTATTCCAGCTTTAACCTTATTTGATTCTGGTTCTTCTCATTGTTTTGTATATGTATTTTTTTTTCTCTTAAGCATCATTTAGAGGCTGAACCATTGGTTAGGACTTACAAAATCACGACCGGGGGAGGCATTATCTTGGTCAGTAATGTTTGCATGGATCAGAGTGTTACACTGGAAGGTCGGGAGTTGAGTGTGTGCTTACTCATAATGTCACTTCCGAGCTACGATATTGTACTCGGGATGGATTGGTTAAGTAGGTACCATGCTAGTATAGATTATCATGGAGGCATTGTGTTATTTTGACCGCCAGGAGAGCCAGAGTTCGAGTTTTCCAGAGGAGCAGCAGAGCGAAGCGAGGGTGTCATCTGTAGAACTATGGTGGAATAGAAGGAGCTGACACATCCCTTGATAACAGAGTTTATGGATGTATTTTTGGAGGAGTTGCCAAGCTTACCGCTAGACAGGGATGTTGAGTTTTTATAGACTTGGTGCCAGGCACAGAGTTGATATCTCAGCATGTCTATAGGATCGACAACAACGAGGTGGCAGAGTTGAGCAAGCATGTGAATGAGTTACAGGATAAGGGCTTTATCAGATCCAGCTCATCACCTTGGGCAGGCCCGGCCCTGGCGCAGGGCAGGCTGGGCCACTGCCCAGGGCCCAAACTGAATAGAGGGCACCAGTTATTTTTTGTTTTAGTTATACTGTTATAGGTTTCAGGTTTGTAGCAGACTGCAGTTTATCATATGGCCCATTAAAGAAGGGTCGAGCCGGTCCAGGGAGAAAAAGAAACAAACCCTCATTAAGGATTGTTTGCTGACTCTGTGTTGTTTCTTCCTGGGATTCTGCCATTCTGGGAAGAAGAAACGTTCAAAGTTCAATTTTCAAACAAAATTTTAAAGACCTTACAGGGAAGAGAATCGATTCCTCTTCTTTAGTTCTTTAGAACTTTAAAGACCTTACAGGGAAGTGCTCAACCAATTTCTCCAAGTGTTGTTTCTTCCCCTGAAGAAGAAGGGTCCAGCCGGCAGCCGTCTAGGTAATTAATTAATAATTATGTTATTACTTATTATATTTACAACCTTACAGGGAAGAGAATTGATTCCTCTTCTTTGGTTCTTTATCTTTGCATATATATATATATATATATATATATATATATATATATATATATATATATATATATATATATTCATACGTAGTTTCATGATTTCATCTTTCTCATCTCTCTGAAATCTGAATCTCTCCCTCTTTTGTGATATCTTCTTTCTTCTTTTTTAGATCTTTCATTTTCTACGGTTATTGTTGGTGAAGACTGGAGAAAAATAAAACAAATTGAATTTTTTTGATTTGACTATCTACAATTTTGAGAATCAATCTGCAACTGCAAGGTATGTTTGAATCAGGCCCGGCCCTGGCGCAAGGCAGGCTGGGCCACTGCCCAGGGCCCAAACTAAATAGGGGGCACCAGTTATTTTTTGTTTTAGTTATACTGTTATAGATTTCAGGTTTGTAGCAGACTGCAGTTTATCATATGGACCATTAAAGAAGGGTCCAGCCGGTCCAGGAAGAAAAAGAAACAAACCCTCATTAAGGGTTGTTTGCTGACTCTGTGTTGTTTCTTCCTGGGATTCTGCCATTCTGGGAAGAAGAAATGTTCAAAGTTCAATTTTCAAACGAAACTTTAAAGACCTTACAGGGAAGAGAATTAATTCCTCTTATTTAGTTCTTTAGAACTTCAAAGACCTTACACGGAAGTGCTCAACCAATTTCTCCAACTGTTGTTTCTTCCCCGGAAGAAGAAGGGTCCAGCCGGCAGCCGTCTAGGTAATTAATTAATAATTATGTTATTACTTATTTTATTTACAGCCTTACAGGGAAGAGAATCGATTCCTCTTCTTTAGTTCTTTATCTTTGCATATATATATATATATATATATATATATATATATATATATATATATATATATATATATATATATATATATATATATATATATATTCATACGTAGTTTCATGATTTCATCTTTCTCATCTCTCTGAAATTTGAATCTCTCCCTCTTTTGTGGTATCTTCTTTCTTCTTTTTTAGATCTTTCATTTTCTACGGTTATTGTTAGTGAAGACTGGAGAAAAATAAAATAAATTGAAAATTTTTGATTTGACTATCTATAACTTTGAGAATCAATCTGCAACTGCAAGGTATATTTGAATCAATCTGCAAGGTATATATGCAATACATATGTCTGAATTTTGAGAATCGATTTGATTATCTGCAATTTATCAAAAAATAATCCTAATTTTTCTTCTCTAATTTTTTTTTGAGATAGCAATACATATACATATGTCTGAATTTTTTCTTGAGAATCGATTTTTCTTCTCTAATCTGTAAGGTATATTCGGCTATTGAAAGAGGTAAAGTTATTAATTTTTCTTTGAGATATAAAGTTATGTTCATTTTTCGGTCATAAACTCATATGTTCATGTTCTGTCACTCTGTGAGACTGTGACTTCTGTCATACTCATATGTTCATGTTTCCATTTCGGTCATTTGAAATAGTCTTCTTAGTTCTTGGTTCTTAGCTTTTATGTTTCTGATATATAAAGTTGAACCAATTTTTTATTTATTTATTGTCTTGGTTGTCTTCTTGTACAGTGAGAATTGAAGAAAGCCTTTGGAAACAAGCCACGGAAAGTCAGAAAAGAAAAAGCCTCTGGTTGTCTACTTGTCTTCTTGTACAGGGAAGAACCGTCGAACACACTAATTTATTTTTGTAGTTTTTGTTGTTAATTTATTGCCTTATTTCTTAACTACAATTATGTTTCCTAGAAAACAAGCCTCTGGAAGTCAGAAAAGAAAAATAAAAAAAATGATAGAAGAGGTTATTAAAAGACAAAAAAATTCTCTAGATAAATATATGAAGAAAACAAATAATTCTTATGAAAATTCTATTGAAGAATTGGTTAGTGAATATGAACAACATATTCATTCTGATGAATTTGTACATAATGAGAATGAGTTAATTTAGAAAATCTAAATCTAAGTGGAAATAAAACTGAGCAAATCAATAGTAAAGAACCTAAAATTGTTTTCGAAAATGAGCAAATTAAAAATGATAAAAATATCAATGTGGTTGATTGGTCAGAAGCTAAAATGACTTTGAATATTTTTGATCCAAGAGTGTGGGATAGTTTAGATAAAAAATTGAGAGACTTATTGGTGGAAAAAGGACCTGTTAGGGAAGCCAATTATATTTATCCTAAAGATAATCAAAATAGATCATTTTCTTTTGATTATTATAATCGAAAACTAGCAAATGGGGAAGTTTCTGATAGAAAGTGGTTGGTTTATTCAAAAGAACTTGATAGAGTATTTTGTTTCTGTTGTAAAGTGGTAAGGAGAATTCACACTAGAAGTCATTTAGCAGATGAAGGTGTTAGTGATTGGAAACATCTAGGTGATAAACTTAAAGAACATAAAAACAACCGTGAACACCTCATTAACCTTAAAGCTTTGGTTGAGCTACGAATCAGATTGAATACAAATCAAACGATTGATAAAGAATTACAAGAACAAATAAAAAAAGATACTGATCATTGGAAATAAGTTATGGTGAGATTAATTGCTGTTGTGAAAAGACTTGCAATGAATAATTTGTCCTTTCGTGGAACAAATAAAAAAAATATATGACGTATCGAATGGGAACTTCTTAGGTTTTCTTAAGACAATAGCAGAGTTTATCCGATAATGATGCAACATTTTTGACTCATTCAAGATAAAAGTGTTCATTATCACTATCTTAGTCATAAAATTCAAAATGAGTTGATACTTACATTGGCATCAAGTATTAAGAGTTTAGTCATTCGAAAAGTAAAAGAAGCAAAATATTTTTCGGTGATTCTTGATTGCACTCCTGATGCAAGTCACCAAGAATAAATGACTTTAATTTTAAGATGTGTAGATGTGAATAATACCCCAATAAAAATAGAAGAATATTTCTTAGAGTTTCTAAATGTGCAAGATACTTCTGGATTGGGACTTTTTAATGAATTACAATCTGCTCTACACTCTCTTGATCTTGATATTGATAATGTGAGAGGACAAGGATATGATAATGGGTCTAACATGAAAGGAAAGCACCAAGGAGTTCAAAAAATATTGTTGGATATAAATCCTAGAGCTTTTTATATGCCATGCGGCTGTCATTGTTTGAATTTAGTACTTTGTGATATGGCCAATTCTTGTTTAAAAGGAAAACTTTCTTTGGAGCTTGTCAAACCATTTATAATAAGTTTTCTAATTCAACAAAGAGATGGAATCTGCTCCTTGAATATGTTGATCACTTAACTTTGAAATCATTGTTTGCAACATGTTAGGAGAGCCATATTGAAAGTGTTAAAGAAATAAAAATCCAAGCTCCTCAAATAAAACTAGCTTTAAAAAAATTAATTGAAGTTGTTGATGATTCCAAAGTAAGTTGGGAAGCTGAAAAGTTAGCCTCGGGTGAGTTTTTAAGTTTTCACTTTATTTTAAGTTTGGTTATTTGGCATAAAATTTTATACAAGATAAATTTAATTAGCAAAATCTTGCAATCTGAAAATATGCTTATTGATGTTGCTGTTAAAAACTTAGAAGGACTAATTTCATGGTTTGAAAAATATAGAGAAAGCGGCTTTACTTCTGCCATTATTGATGCTAAAGAAATTGTATCTGAATTGAAAATTGAGCCCATTTTTTCAATTAAGTGCAGAGTTTCTAGAAAGAAATATTTTGATGAGATTCCAAATATGGAAAGAGAACAACAATATACTCAAGAAACCTTTAGAACTGATTACTTTCTTATTTTAGTTGATATGGCTCTTTCTCAGTTAAATAGCAGATTTGAACAAATGAAAAATTTTGAATGTATTTTTGGATTCTTATTTGATGCATCTAAGTTAGTTTCATTGGATGATGATGAAATGAAAAGTTCTTGTTTGAATCTTGAAATAGCTTTGAAACATGGTAACGTGTCTGATATTGATGCAAAGTACTTACTTTCTGAGTTACAAATATTGCAAGAGATGCTACCTAGTGAAGCATACGAAGTGCATAAGTCATGGAATTCCATTAAAATTATGGAGTTTGCAAAAAAAATGGAAATGTTTCCTAATATTCTTATTGCATATAGAATTTTATTGACTGTACTTGTTACTGTGGCATCCGCAGAAAGAAGCTTTTCAAAGTTAAAATTAATTAAATCTTATTTGCAGACCACCATGACTCAAGACAGATTAAAAGGATTAGCAATATTAAGTATCGAAAATGATATCTTGAAAAATATCGTTGTTGATCAAACAATTGATGATTTTGCCTCAAAAAAATGCAAGAAGAAATCATTTTAGATGAGAATTTGTTTGATTTGGTTGTTTTGTTATGTAGGTCATTGAAGGAAGCCAAAGTCCTAAGGAATATGTACTAGAAGATCGCTAGAAAAATGTAAAGAATATGGTTAAAGTTTTTGAGTCATTGGAGGTGGGCCAGGTGGCTTCTACTGGAAAATATAAAGAAAGTGCTTTAATTTTTTTAGATTATTGGAGGAGGCCTATGTCTAAGGAATATGTACTAGACGATATACAGGAGAATATGAAGAAAGTGGTTTAACTTTTTAATCATTATTGGACCATATTATTTTGTTGTCATGTGCTTTTTGGAAGTTTCATCTTTATTAATACAATTTATTTATTGAAAAAATAGACATTTATAAAAAAAGAAGGGCATAAATTTTTTTCCGCCCTGGGCCTAATAAACCTCATGACCGGCCCTGGCCTTGGGGCTCCCCAGAATTGTTTGTACCAAAGAAGGATGGGTTAGTGCGCACGGAATTTTTTATACTTGATTCAGTTATATAGTTGATTGGTTATTTGATTCTGTGGATGAGATCTAGTTATGCCCTGTGACTTATGACATAAATCTATATCACTAATAAATTGTTAGTCATAATACAGCGTATGTATGTGTTATGATTTCCATATATTGGAGTTGCCATATACATACGGTTGGCATACTTACATATTCATAGTCCTACGTATTTTGGGACTGGGGCGTGACATATTTTTGTGGTAGCCCATGCAGGTCGAGAGCATATTGTCTCGGTTACGTTACTGTACCGAGCAAGCCTGCACATAGGATTAGAGTATAGGATCTCATCCACTTATTAAATTACCTCCCTTGATTTCATTTCGTATTCTTATTTGATAGCTTGCATTACATCTTGCTTGATCCTTTCACAATGTTAATCTTATCATTTCTTTCGTGCTTGATAGGGGTTAGGAAGGTGACTTATACTAGGTATATACACTCTATTATTCAATAATACTATTAGTTAAATTCTTGTAAGTTTGGCAGTATGCCTCATAACCTAGTATCACATAGTCCTTTTGACCCATTAATAAATTGTAATTGAAAGACACCAACTATAGGCTTGCATAAGAAGATAGTGTTTATCCAGACTGTAGAATTTAGATGCCCATACCCCCATTTGGTCCACTAGAGACGTAGACAAGAAGTTAGTATGGCAACTGTAGAGGCACAACACCGGACGAGTCTTATCTTCTTTGTGAACTTGAATTATTTTGTACCTTCCTTCATCATAATCTAGCGTACTTATATTTTCTGGACTACCTCCGCTTATGTTGCTATTATATAGCCTAGTTTTGCAAGCTTATTCTTTTATCGAGCTTGTTCATGACATATGTGTTATTGGGGACACCTACTAATACATTGTCTAAATCAGAATCAGTGTATTACGGTCTGATCAACCTTAATGCACTTGGTTCGCTCTTCGCATGACTACTTTACGTGGATTGAGATATAGTTGACTCAGCATGTTAGACGAATATACTTGCCCTTTAGACATGTCCGAGCATATCTTATCCTTACATAACTGTACTGATATGAGCATGTGAATAGAAATTTACCAAAATAGGATCTCATCCGCAACTGCCTTTACCACTCTCTTTTTGAATTCTTTAATCGCCTTGAATCCCGTATCCTCCTTGAATTCTTTATTATCATTTTTTGTCTTCCCCTATTTCAAAAAGATGAAATCTCATGTTTGGTATAAGTTTGATATTCGGATAGTACTAGATATACCCTATAGGCCAATCATATTACTTAGTGACTATCTTTTGTAATTAAGGCATAAAATATGTGAGATATTTTGTGGATTGAATAACATGATTAAATAATTTGAGAAAGTTTTTCTTAAATATATAGCCTATGTGATAGTTTGATAAATTCTAAGTTGGGTAGAAGTTGCATTGTCAACTTGAGGTAAATTTTTTAGATTGTAATCAAGTAAGATTAGATTGAGAGATTTAAGTCATTTTAATTTTGAGAATTTTTAGAAGAATAATTTAGATGATGAGGATTTAACTTTAAAGATAAGAATGCCTTATAGAATAAATTTTAAAATTTTGATATTGCAGACCAAATATTTATAATTTGAGCACATGATTTAAATTTTAAATATTGGAGATTGAATTAACGGTTTAAATCTTGAGAAAATAAAAATAAATAATAGAACTCTAAACATGAACATTGATGGATTGAGTTCAAAATTTTATAATTTGATGATTTGAATTAAAAGTTGAATGTTGATTGTTGGATCATCTATTTTAAATGTTGATAATAGAAATTAAATTTAAAATTTGAAGAGTACAAAATTCTTAAGTTGAAATATAGGAATAAGATTTGATTAGAATTGTTTAAAATCTACAGGAGATTATGATAGTTGAAAATCGTGATATAAAATTTGATGTGGGTTATTTAAATCTTCAAGATGTCGTATAGATTTGAATTAAATTTGGATGTTAATTATTTAAAAATCTAGAAGAGATTATGATAGGTTAAATTTTAATTTAAATAGTGATTATTTTAATTTTGAAGAGATTATGATGGATTTGAATAGATTTTGTCATTTAAATTTTTAAGAAGATTGCGGTTGACTTGTCTTAGATACGAATGTGAAAGATTTAACAAATTATTCCTTATTTTTAATTTCGAGGACAAAATTTTTTTAAGTTGGGTAGATTGTAAACCCCCTCACCCAAAATAAGTATTTTGTGTGTATTTTATATTATTATATTTATTATAGATTATTTTAAATATTAAATTTTTTTTAGAGATTTCTCTTAGTTAATTAAAAAATAAATTTCTTGATATATTTACTTATATAAATATTTATTTAGGATTATTTTTAGGTTATTTTAGATTTTTGGAGATTTTTCTAGAATTTTTGGGTAATTAAAACATAGAAAACATAAATTTTTAGGACTTTCATGATTTACTATGAGATCATACTTGCATATTGTTCCTACCAAATATTTATTTTCGGTTAAAATATTTAATTATATTTTTCTGTAATTTATTTAGAATTTTAAGTAATTTATTTAGATTTTTGAAATTATTTAGGATTTATTTGGATATATATAGTCTTAATATTAGATAGATGCTAATTTAGGGTTAATAGATATTAATAAGATTATATATAAATTATTTGTATTATCTTTATTTTTATTTAAGATTATAAATTATTGAGATAAAGTCAAACTCTATTTTAAATTAATTCAAATCATGAGCCTACTAGGAAAACAACTTCATGCATATCATATCCTTATTTGAACTTATCATAATCCTATCCAAATTAGCCAATCATAGTTGTATTCAATTAAGTAGTGTCCACCATTATAAATAGCTCATCCTTCATATTTTTTCCCCCAAATTCTCCTCTTTTTCGTCCAAAAAGAGTCAAAATTCGTCATAAATTCAGTCTCATTTTTTAGTAGTTATGACGACTTAAAAAGACGATATCTCCTAGCTCCGGACTCCAAACGCGCTCTAGTTATTTTGTTAGAACCATATCAAGGTTAGTTTTCTGAATATATAAATTATTTTAATAATTTATTAACCTATTTTTTCAAAAAATTCTAATAGTGCCAGCTGTCCAAAATCAGACGCATTTTTGTGTTTTCGAGATTTTGGGAGATCTCGAACTCGGAATTACGAGCCGTTTAAAGTTTCAAAAATTTGACATGATGAACTTCCAAAATTTTATTTTTTCAGAATTTAATATACAAGTTTAATCTACTGTAAAATTTGTGCAACGTAGACGTAAATAGGAAACCACCGAAAACTGTCATCTGTGCGCCCTTGTGGACATAACTCTTTACCGACTTGTGATTTTATAAAACCGTCGATTCTGACATTCATGTAGCGTTAAAATCTATAGGATTTTATACACAAATTCAAGATTTAAGTCGGTTGACATTTTGGTCAATGGATTGCCTCGATTTGTGTGCCATGGATCCCAAATCCGTAAAGTTGACTTTTTTGGACCAAAATTAGGGTTTAACAATAAAATTAGATTATAATAAGATTAAAATACTATTTTAGGTTATTTTATTTAGAATTAAAATGGAGGAACCTATTCACCCACTTTTCTAATCTAACTTGTTTAATTTATGTGACGGGTAGATCGGACGACGCCTTGAGTTGAGACTTCATTCTTTTTCAGAGCAGGCAAGTATATCTTGCCAAATTATTTACAGTACTTTGCATGCTTATCATATTTTTATATATTCATTATATATGTGTTTTCTTTGAGTCATAATTATATATTATATATGTTGACACACACTTGACACATAGTATCATGGGAGGGGAGGACAATCAGTAGGCGTATGGGCTACCCACTCTGGTAAACCATAGTAACTAGCATGCACTACGGTAGTTGTGTCACGATGGTCACTACCCTCGCGGTATGTCGATTGATGGTATCACGATGGTCGCTACCCTCGCGGTATGACGGCTTCTGATGCACATAGACGTGTGTGTGAGTTGTGAGATAGATAGAGTAGCCTACACATGCCCATACGTTAAAAAGTTATCCTTACTATGCATTTTCATATAGATTGTCTAGAATATCGTACTTATATATTTTATGTCTATTATGCATATTTTACTGTATTCAATTGGCATGCTTATATGTATCTTGTTACGTCCCTCTGAGGACCTGGTCCCTTTCCAAGTGTAGACGATCATGACTATTCGCAAGAGCACGGATCAGAACTTGCTACTTCGTTATATTTCGAGGAGGTCTTCTCTCCGAGCCTCATTGTTCATTAGATGTACTTTTTTATTTCTCTTATATTCTAGTTTGGTAGTGGATTTGTCTCTACCCAACTACTTGTTCTTATCAAGCATTTTATACTTGATTCAGTTATATAGTTAATTGGTTATTTGATTCTGTGGATGAGATCTAGTTATGCCCTGTGACTTATGACATAAATCTATACCACTTATGAATTGTTATTCATAATATAGCATATGTATGTGTTATGATTTTTATATATTGGAGTTGCCATATACATACGGCTGGCATGCTTACGTATTTCTAATCCTACGTATTTTGGGACTGGGACATGACAGAGATATCACCATTCGAGGCTTTATATAGATGGAGATGTCGCACTCCCTTGTCTTGGGATGATGTTAGGGTAAGAGCCTTGTTAGGGCCAAAGATAATTGTGGATGCAACTGAGAAGGTGAATCTTATCAGGGATAGACTTCAGGTGGCGTAGGATAGACATCGATATTGGACCGATGGCCACCGGAGACCTTTGGAGTTTGAGGTATAGGTCTGATTGTGTTTGCTTGTGATTATTTTGTTTAGATTGTGTTTTAAGGCCTTATTTTATTCTAGATTGGCGATCTGGTATTTCTGCGGATTTCTCCAACACGGGGTACAATTCGCTTTGGTGGAGACGGAAAACATAGTATACGGTTCATCGGACCCTTCGGTATTCTTGAGAAGGTCGGTGCAGTGGCCTACAGACTGGACTTGTCCCCTGTACTAGAGGGAGTACATAATATATTCTATGTGTCACAACTAAGACGGTACGTGGCAGACCCTAGTCACGTATTAGACCACTCAGAGATTGAGGTGGGTCCGACTCTCAGCTATCCAAAGCAGCAAATGGAGATTTTGGATCACATGGAGAAGGTGATACAGAACCAGACGATTTTCTTTGTATGCATCGTGTGGAGGCATCACTCTCCGAAAGAGTCTACGTGGGAGAGGAAAGCTGAGATCCATGAGCGGAACCCTTATCTCTTTGAGCCGTGAGGTATCTTTCTTTTCTGGCTGTGATTGATTTATTGTAGTGCTAGTTTCTTTCTTAAATTTTGAGGAAACAATTTTTCTAAGGAGGGTAGGATTACAACTATCAATTTTCCAGAGAGGGGTAATTTTTTTATTTTATATTATTTATATATTGTTAATATAATAATATATACATATTTAATATTGTTAGTATGACCTAGTGATAAGTGAGTTAGCCATTAGTTAGACCTAGTGCGACCCAACTAGACTTGTCAAGACCTATTGGTTCAATTAATTAGTTAGTCATAGTTTAACTCATTAGATTAGGAGAATGAGTAGAATATTCCTTTCATTAGATTAGAACCTTCTTCATAGGTAATCCTCTTAACTAATTAACCCTTCATGACATATTAATAGGGGCATTTAGGACCTTTTGCAATGCCAATAGCAGGGGAGTGTGGCCGACCCTATTTTAGGGAGGGTAGAGTCTCTCTTCTCTTTATTTATTAGTTCATTTAGCCCTAATTCTTTCCCAAATTTGAGAGAAAATCCTAATCCACCAATTCTTAAATCTTATCCTATTTTATTCCAAAGGAGGATAAGGAGCTTGACATTGCTAGAGGAAGCTTTGGAGGGAAGCATTTGGCTAGGGATTGTGTCCAACCTTCATTTGTGTCCATTTTGTGGTGATACATTGGAAATCTATCTCTTAATAGGTAAACTTCTATTTTCCTATCAATTTCTATTCTAATTATAGTATTAGACCTTTAGGAACCATTCCATGACTAAAGACTACCTATAGGAAGAAGAACTAGGTTCTTTTGAGGCCTATTGTGATAGTTACATTGCTTTTGTGTCCAAATTAGGAAAAATCAGAATTTGGATCACTAGGTGTTTGTAGGAATATTTCTTTAATTATTTTAGGATGTGATTCATATTTTTTATGTGTGAGCATGTCTACAATTGGATACGAGGAGTGCATATCATGATACATCGTGATACAGTGGCATAGTAAGGGTATTTACATGTATAGTGGGCTCTAATATGTCAAATTCTATTTATTGCATTTAAATAGCTATAATATATGTTATATATACTATATATAGTATCCTAGTTGTATTGCTTGATCTTGGGAAGTGTATCGTGGTGTTTTGAGAGTGTATCACAAGCATATCATGAGCTATTGTGTGATACTTGAGTGTGCACACCAAGTATTTGATACTTGGTTGTGTTGAGTGCTAATGTGCTAGGCGAATATATATATATATATATATTGTAGAAGTATGAAAAATCTCTACCATGCGCCAACAGTAATCAAAGGCATACGCCGCAGTGATCAAGCCCCTTGTGCCATAATGATCCAGTGTGATGTGACGACCGTTTTATAACTAGTATTCCAATGTGTCAGCAGTGCCATGCGCCCCTACTCCCTCAAGTATCCCCATGCGCCAAGTGGAAGTATTCCCAAGGTGCAATCACAACCATCAAAATTAGGGCATAACATATGTCACGAGTATTATGGGCATCAGCAACCCCAGATCTCGACTTGCCATATGACAGCCTTAACATAGTATGCGCCTTTCATTCCATGTGCCAATAAGCATCCCGCGTACATGCGCCTATATAATGCCTTCCTAAAGGCTATACATAGTAGGTGTTTTCCTATGAAAAAAGTGACCACGACCACAACAAGGAGCCCTAGCGTGCCAACGACAAACAAAAAGATGGAGGAGGAGAAGACAAAAGCCTTGAAGCCTCGTCAACCCCCTTGGTCCCGGATTGTCAACGGAGTAAAGGAGCCGCTGCAGTGATCGATCTCCCCCGTCACACTTATCCATATCGTTTTGTACTTAGATTATTTGTAATAGGAATTCTTTTGTACTCTTTGTCAATTTACAATCAATAAAAAATTTCCTAGAACTTTTCACCATGGTAGATTGGACCCTTCGGTATTCTAGCGAGGGTCGATTGTAAACCCCCTCACCTAAAATTAGGCATACTTGACTTAGATAGAGAAACTATGGCTAGTTTGAACCCAATTAGAATTAGAACACGGCATTTTTATTTAATTATGCAATAATTATGTCACATAGTGCACCTTACCGTTGCTTCGATAATTGGAGCACTACACTAGCCATTGTCTTCCTACAAATTTCACACTCTTGTCCTATACATGACCGCCTTCTATTCTGACCTCGGTGTAACTTATAATTATGCTCTCTTGTGCTATAATTTAGTCACACAATAAACGTCGTGGATGTTATTTCTTAATTCTAAATAAAATATGACTTTGTACCCTTGTGCGTTCCAATCGAAATTGGAGACACAATCTTGACCGTTTTTTGCAATCCAATTTATGATAAAATTCTACGCTGAGTCCCCTATGTCCATGACACTTGTGTCCCACCTAATTTTATCCCCATGTACTTCTAATTAATTCCAGAACACCTTCCGCATTAATTTAAATTAAATTAATTCAATTTCTATCTTTGTGTAATTTTCCAATTATTGGGCGCCTTTATGCAAAAATGTATTAAGATGTCCACACCATTGGACAATACATGAAGAAATCCAACTTTTCTCTACATAAGAATTTTTCCATAATTTTTGGAATGTGCAACGCGCAACATCGCCCCCTTTATTTTAAACCTATCATTGCATTTAAACAATGTAATTTATAGCCCCAACATCCTCATATGAGGCCAAGGCCCACCCCAAGAAGGGTTGACCAAGCTCCAAACTTTTAGGTCAAACTAAAATCCAATTTTTACACATATAAATAATTTCTTTCCTTTTTTTTCTTTTTCTTTCAACCTAACCAAACCTCCTAGCTGACATGCACCCTCCCCTTCCTGTTCATCTTCAACCTCCTCTCCTCTCGCCGGAGCAGACCAGACCGCGACCGCCGTACTCACCCTCGCCAACAACCCTGTCCTCCGCCTGCGCCGTCGTGGCACCACCAAGAACTCCTCACAGTTCTCCTCCTCGACCTCCATCTTCTTCCTTCCTTCCCCCGGTGATCTCCCCAACCCGCCGGATCCTCCTCACCGGAGTCGACAGCAAACTACCACCACTGTCATCCATCCCCTCCGCCTGAAGACCCACCAGAGCAGCTCTCAGCCAACGTCGACCCGCCTGCACTTCTTCTCTAACTGAGGTCGACCCGACCCGACATCCTGCCGAACCCCGCTGCCGACTTCCTCCCTCGATGACCCAGACACCGATCATCGTCCCCGACTCGCCCAGAGCACCACCACCCCGCTCCCTGCTCCCTCTTACTCGCTGAGCTACCCAGGCCACACCACCGCACCACCAGCACGACCACCACCAGCTCGTATCCCGATCGACCTCCGCTCTCCCTGCAGCCTTCTCCTCCTTCCCCCTGCTCAGCCTCTTCCTCCTCGACCGCCTGAGTCCCTGGCCGGAACAGTACCACCCGTTCACCATTACCATTATCAATATCATCATCATCACACGTAATCCCCATCATCATCATCCATTAACACATCACCACCATACATTATTATCACCACCACCATCGCTATTAACACCATTACAATTATCATCATCATCACCAATACCTTAACCATAATTATCCACGTCATCATCCTCGTCATCACCATCATCCACATCATCATCCTCGTCATCACCATCAACCCCATAATTATCCACATCATCACCATCACCCTATTATCGTCACCACTATCACGTAATTATTATCATAATCATCACCCCTATCACCCTAATCATTGATCTAATCGCCACCCTAATCCTAATTATCATCATCATCATCACCCTCGTAATCATCACTGTCATCGTCGTCATTATGGACCCGTCACCCTTGCCAGACGACCTGTAGCAGTCACCCCCGATTCCCGTGCCTGTGTACGATAACCCTGAGGATATTGGATTTTTCTACTCGACTTTCGGAATAGGATATTGGGACTACATAGCTTCTTGCCAGGCAAGTATATCTTGCCAAATTGTTTACAGTATTTTGCATGCTTATTATATTTATGTATATTTATTGCATTTTTGTATATTCATTGCATGTGTAGTTTTTTTCAGTCATTACTATATATTAGATATGTTGACACACACATGACACTTAGTATCATGAGAGGACAATCATTAGGCGTATGGGCTTTAACCACTCTGGTAAACCGTAGTATCTAGCTCGTACTGCGGGAGTGTGTCGCGCTGGTCGCTACCCCCACGGTCTATCGATTTTTGGAGTCACACACTAGTCGCTACCCCCGCGGTATATCAATTTCTGATGTCCACTGACGGGTGTGTGAGTTGTGAGGATTAGATCGAGTAGCCTTCCCTTGTCCATATATCGAAAAATTGTCCCCATTTGCATTCATATAGATTGTCTTGTACAGCGTATTTATTTATTTTCAAATATTATGCATGTTTACTGTATTCAATTGGCTTGCTTCTATGTATCTTGTTATGTCCCTCTGAGGATCTGGTCCCTTGCCAGGTGTAGACGACCATGAGTATCCGTAGGAGTACGGACCCAAACCTGACGCTTTACTTTCTGCCGAGGAGACCCTACCCACTGAGCATCATTGATTACCTCTAGCGATGGATCCTTTAGCTGACACTCTTATATCATCACCTTATTTTATATTGGTAACTTTACTCTTCTCTCTTATTTTAGTTGATATAGTCATTGGTAGTAGATTTGTCTCCACCCGACTATCATTTATTGATTATTCAGACACTTTATTCTAGTTTAGTTATATTCCTTTCTGTGACTTATTATGTGGATGAGATTAGTATTTTCTGTGACTTGTGATAGTATATATACCACATGTGAGTTTTATTCATATTACAGCGTACGTGTGTATTATGGTGTCCATATATTGGAGTTGCCATATATACACGGCTGGCATGCTTACGTGTTCCTAGTCCTTCATATTTTGGGACTGAGGCATGACATATTTTTGTGGTGGCCCATGCAGGTCGAGAGCATATTGTCTCAGTTATGTTACTATACCGAGCAAGCCTGCACTAGGATTAGAGTATAGGATCTCTTCCACAATTGACTATGACTCATCTTCCTTCCAAATCTGTTCTATCTTAATAATGGTATCATGCTTGATTCCTGTGCTTCCCTAATAGCCCTTGAGTATAGCCTTCTCCTAGAACATAGGAACCTTTGTTGTTAGAATGATAATTAGGGTAACACACCTACTGAAAATATAACTAGAGTATTGACACATCACTAAGTTAGAATATCTAGTGAGCCCTAGCATTCCTTATCTATAGATTGGTCTACCATTATCCCTTGAGATATTTATGAAGAACTTGAGAGTGGTGTAGACACTACTAGAGTTAATTAGAAATTTAACCATATTGTTTGACCCTAGTATTGAGGGACCATTAGAAATCCAAGGTCGAATATTAGGACCAACCCTAACTTTTATAGTGAGATAGTATTATAGAACTATACCTTTCGATTCTTGTTGTGATGCTAGTAGATAGCACACTAGGAGGCCAAGGGGAATAAAATAACATTTTCCTAGATCATACACCGAACACAGAGATTAGTAAACCCCCCTTCCCCTTAGAAAACCATGATATTATCTAGAGTCTTTCTAATTAAATTCAATCTTGTTCCTCTGAAAATTTAGTGCTCGCTATTTGTGCAATGACTGATTATGCTTTCCCTTCTTTTCTCTCAACTCGTGCCACCTAACCCTTCCATTCTTAATGTTAACACTTGTTTTATAAGCACTATGATTAAGACCTAAGATGACCATTACCTATGGAGTTTTATAATAAGATACCCTAATAAATACCAAGACCCATTCTCATAGACCTTAACAGAAGTTTCTACTGTATCCTTGAGACGGTACAGTATTAGTTAATTCTTTTAAGTTGGGTAGTATGCCTCACAACATAGTATCACATAGTCCTCTTAACCAATTGATGTAGTATAATTGAATAACACCAACTTTAGACTTGCATAAGAAGATAATATTTATTCAGACAGTAGAACTTAGAGGTCCATGCCCCTATTCGATCGACTAACGACTTAGACAAGGAGTTAGTATAACAATTGTAGAGACTGTAGAGTCTTATCTTTTTGCGACCTTGAATTTTTGTGTACCTTCTCTCATCATAATCTAGCGTACTTATATTTTCTATACTACCTCTACTTATACTGCTATTTTATAGCCTAGTTTTGCAAGCTTATTCTTTTATCGAGCTTGATCATGATATTATATTATTGGGGACGCCAACTAATACATTGTCTAATCAGAATCAGTGTATTAAGTTCTAGATAACCTTAGTACATTTGGTTCACCCTTCGTAATACTACTTTACATGGATTGAGATATATAGTTGACTAGTGGACGAATATACTTGCCCTCTAGATATGTCTGAGTATATCGTATCAGTTACATAACTGTACTGATACGAGCATGCGAATAAGAAACTACCAAATAGGATTTTAATCCATAACTGCCTTAACAATTCCCATTTGAATTCTTTAAAAGCCTTAACCTCCATACTTCCATTCTATTACCTTCCCCTTGAACTCGTTATCATTGTTTTCCGTCTTCCCTTATTTCGGAAAGACGAAACCTCGCACCGGGTATAAGTTGATACACTGATAAGTACTAGATATACCCCATAGGATAATCATATGACTTGGTGACTATATTTTATAATTGATTAAGGGCATATCATAAATGATATGTTTGGTGTTAAAACTTTAAAGATTAAATAACATGATTAAATAATTTGAGGCATAGCTTTCTTAGATGTATAGCCTTAGATGATATATGGATCAATTCTAAGTTGGGTAGAAACCGCATTGTTAAAACTTGAGGTAAATTCTTTAAACTGTAACCAAGTAAGATTGGATAGAGAGAAACCATGCCTTATTTTAATTTCGAGGATGAAATTATATTAAGTTGGGTAGATTGTAAATCCCCTCACCCAAAATTAGGCATACTTGACTTAGATAGTGAAACTAGGGCTAGTTTGAACCCAATTAGAATTAGAACATGGCATTTTTATTTAATTATGTCACATAGTGCACATTACCGTTGCTTCGATAATTGGAGCACTTCACTTGCCATTCCTATAAATTTCATACTCTTGCCCTAGACATGATCGCCTTCTATTCTGACCTTGGTGTAACTTATAATTATGCTCTCTTGTGCTACATTTTAGTCGCACAATAAACGTCGCGGACGTTATTTCTTAATTCTAAATAAAATACGACTTTGTACCCTTGTGCGTTCCAATCAAAATTGGAGACACAATCTGGACCATTTTGTGCAATCCAATTTATGATAAAATTCTACGCTGAGTCCCCTATGTCCATGACACTTGTGTCCCACCTAATTTTATCCCCATGTACTTCTAATTAATTCCAGAACACCTTGCGTATTAATTTTAATTAAATTAATTCAATTTCTATCTTTGTGCAATTTTTTATTATTGGGCGTTTTTATGCAAAAATGTATTAAGGTGTCCACACCATTGTACAATATATGAAGAAATCCAACTTTCCCCTTCATAGGAATTTTTTTATAATTTTCGGAATGTGCAACGCGCAATATCGCCCCCTTTATTTTAAACCTATCCTTGCATTTAAACAATATAATTTATAGCCCCAACATCCTCATATGAGGCCAATGCCCACCCCAAGAAGGGTTGACCAAGCCCTAAACTTTTAGGTCAAACCAAAACCCAATTTCTACACATATAAATAATTTATTTCCTTTTCTTCTTTTTCTTTCAATCTAACCAAACCTCCCAGCCGACATGCACCCTCTCCTTCCTGTTTATCTTCAACCTCCTCTCCTCTCGCTGGAGCAGACCGGACCCCGACCTCCACACTCACCCTCGCCAACAACCCTGTCCTCCGCCTGCGCCGCCGTGGCACCACCACGAACTCCTCACAGTTCTCCTTCTCGACCTCCATCTTCTTCCTTCCTTCCCCCGGTGATCTCCCCAACCCGCCGGATCCTCCTCACCGGAGTCGACAGCAAACTACCACCACTGTCATCCATCCCCTCCGCCTGAAGACCCAACAGAGCAGCTCTCAGCCAACGCCGACCCGCCTGCACTTCTTCTCTAACTGAGGTCGACCCGACCCGACATCCTGCCGAACCCCGCTGCCGACTTCCTCCCTCGATGACCCAGACACCGATCATCGTCCCCGACTCGCCCAGAGCACCACCACCCCGCTCCCTGCTCCCTCTTACTCGCTGAGCTACCCAGGCCACACCACCGCACCACCAGCACGACCACCACCTCTTCTTCCTTCTTCCTGCTCGTATCCCGATCGACCTCCGCTCTCCCTGCAGCCTTCTCCTCCTTCTCCCTGCTCAGCCTCTTCCTCCTCGACCGCCTGAGTCCCTGGCCGGAACAGTACCACCCGTTCACCATTACCATTATCAATATCATCATCATCACACGTAATCCCCATCATCATCATCCATTAACATATCACCACCATACATTATCATCACCACCACCATCGCTATTAACACCATTATAATTATCATCATCATCACCAATACCTTAACCATAATCATCCACGTCATCATCCTCGTCATCACCATCATTCCTGGAATTAATTAAATCATAAATTCTGCCATGTTAAATTCTTGGGCCTTTATTTAAATCGATGTTTATCCTCGAATTTTTTTTTTTTATCTTGTTAATCATCTTGTCTCTCTTGTCAATTCATAGCCCCTTCATGAATCTTCGTCATGGTTAAACCCCAATAATCCTGGTCTAAAAATCTTTCCTACAATCATACAACATGCAATCTAAGGAGAATATGTATGGTCATGGTGTCTTTTGTCATGGTATTGCTGTCTCTGTATCAGGGTGTGCTACTAACTACATTATAACAAGAATCATGCATACAAGCTACGGTACTAAGCAATCAATCAATCAAATAGATAGGAACAAAAGAAAGGAAAGAACAGAGCCTGCTAACACATTACCTGCAGTATCGGTCTCCTCGACCGTCATCGCAAATGCCCGCCCTGCTGGGGTGGTTCCCTTTGCGGGTGCTGAGCAATATACGGTTCCACAGGTAGCCTAACTGGATCTCTATAGTCTGAAGCTGCGCGCTGGCCGGGAAGATAAGGAACTCGAAGACAATCCCTTACTCGATGTCCTGCAGCGCCGCAGTGCAAACAAAGTCCTAGCCTCGTTCTACAGCTCTCCCAAAGGTGACCTGGCTTCTTACAGAAATGACAAGTCTGTTGTGTCTCTCTCGGAGGCTGTTGCTGATCCTGCTGAACGCGGACTGGTGCCTGGTACTGTTGTTGATGCTGATACGCCCATGGATGTTGCTGGATAGGAACTGATGCTAGGTACTACGGTGGATGCTGAAATGTCCATGGTTGTTGCTGAATATGAAATGGTACTTGGTACTGCTGTTGGTGCTGAATACGGGGATGCTTGGCTGGTCCTGGGCTACCATTCGTATCTCCAAACGTGTCGTGACTCCTCTTAGGCCTGAGATCCAGATCCTCTTCTGCGATCTGAGCATCCATTAAGATAGCCTCATAGGTAGCGGTACGACGACCAGAAGTGCGCGACTTAATCTCTCTTGTCAGTCCCTTTCTAAATTTTCGGGCTCGATCTCCTGGGTCCCGAATCATAGACGATGCAAAATGGCTCAATCTACAAAATTCTGCAGCGTACTCGTTGACCGACATGTTTCCTTGAACTAAGTCATGAAACTGACTTTCCAAGGTTCCCAATGCCACGTCGGGAAAGAACTTCTCTTTGAAGAGTTCCTTGAAGGTCTCCCAAGTAAGTCCTTGTGCAGTAATTTTCGGTTCCGTGCGATACCACGTGAGTGCGATATCGAACATCTGACTGCCAGCGGCTTCTATCTGCAAGTTCTCCGGAATTTGGGTCAATCGCAGGCTTCTCTCTATATCCTCTAGCCAGTCGTCAGCGTAGAGTATCCCTTCGGTACCTTTAAACTCTCGAGGCATCATTCTTTTGAAATCCACTATAGTGCCTGATCTCTGCTGTTGCTGGCCAGGAAACTGTTGGTACTGTGCTACTTTCTCCAAAGCTTGGAGAGTCACTTGATGAGCATTCTCCATGTTTTCTTTCATCAGCTCGATTTGTGCCTGGTACGCTTCTGCTTGCACCCTCTGAGCCTCAGCTTGAACTCGCTGAGCGTCTGCCGTCACTCTCTGGGCATCTATCATGCCCTGGATCAAGGTAAACATCTGCGTTCCGTCAATGGGCAAACCTCCAGGAATCGGAGTCGGTGGAGGAGGAAGGTTGTCCGTCACAGCTGCGGCAATCTTCTTAACAGGTGGGGGAGGAGGATCCCCGAAAAGTACGGATACTCCTACGTGCATCGGAGATGTATGAGGAACTACGACTGTCTGTCCCTCAGGTGGAGAGGTGGCAGACCCCTCTAAAGCTGATGTTCCCGCTCTCATAGACCGTGTCTGCGGCGACATCCTGAAGACAGATCCCAAGAACCAATTAAGGCAAAAATGCGATATCATCAAGGAAGGACAGTACAGTTCTAAAGAGCAACATTCAAGATAAATAGATTGGAATAACATTCCTAGTTGTGATTGCACAGGTCAAAGATACATCCAAGGTCTGATACCTCTATCCCTCTAAGTACCACAGTTCTATCACAAACACACTCACTGCTAGCTTCCTTACCTACTGCAATCGCTGATACTAGTTATTCTTATCACTCAAGTGCATATCAATTGCAACACACCATACTAACTACTGCTCTCTCTCTCTAATACAATCCTAGTTGAACACCCAAGCCAGTTGACAGTGAGATCTCAATCATGCTCAAGCCAACAAATCTTTACACATGCATCTCTTCTACTTATATACTAATATATCTCTCCCACTATAAAATCCTATCCTCAAATAAAATTCCTCGAAATAACCCCTCGAATAAATTTTTAAAAAAAAATGCATATACTTTCCTCAAGGTCAATTATCTAAATAATGAAGTAAAAATTTTATCAATTCCAAAAATCCTTACAGCTTTGTCTAGGTTCATTGAATCGAATCTGAATCCTCAAAATAAAATTTTAATAACAATATCTCAATCTTCTCAAAATTCAAAATTGCAATTCGTTTTCAATCTTCAATTAAAGATTTAAACCCACATTCTGTAGTCCAATAGCTCTAATGTTAATCATTTTCACTGTCCTCATCGACATGCATCATCCGATAATACCATAAATCAGTCTACAAATTCATCTTAATATAAAATCAAACTATACGATGAAACCAAGATCCTAATTTAATACCTAATCAACAATCAACAAGTGAGAATGGACGGAGCAAGGGAATGATTTTAAATTGGCAATTATAACAAGATTCTCAGGGGTCATCCCAGGAATCTCTCAAGGAATTGTGATTGAGTACTCGCTCTCGTCCTAGTATCATATATCCTAGATCCTATCGCAGGTACGCAATAGTGTAACAAAGATGCCACACTACCACGACATCGCACAACTCGCGAAGTCTGACCTGCATGGGCCACCACTAAAAACGTGTCACGACCCGCACCCGGTTTAGGGGCACGAGTGCGTGGGTACGTCCAGCCTACGCCGCAGTGTCGGCGGTAGAACGCTGTCAAGGTCTTGATACTATCTAACTAATGTCACGCAAGCATCCAATCTCCATTAGGAGGCACAGATGACACAAATAAGATGAACACATACTCAATCACAGGATTACAGCACGATAAGATTTCGAAACAGAAATTAAAATTAAACACAACACAAGTCCACAAGTAATATTCTAACTCAACAATATCCAAGAATCATCAAATGCCGGAGACAAATCCGGTACCAAATAGTCTACTTAAAGAACTAACAATAAATAATAATTCCGGCTAGACCTTCCAGAATCACAACTAACTACCAAGTCTGCAGCTACTCACCATATGGTCCATAAAGTGTCGGACAGCGGTCCTCTAAGGCATAGTCTGGAAAAATATTTCCAGTCAGGAAGGAGCAAAGCAACACTCTCAAATAACAGTTCCATTAATTGATAATGTCTATAATACAATAAAATATGTCATGCTAGCTACTGAGAGGACAGTGAGATAAATGCAATGGCAATTAAAGAGAGACAGGCAATAAGCAATATGATACAGTCAGTGCATGTATGGAATTAAAAGAACAAGGAACAGTATCATATACGGGTGTTGTAGTATATGATTTAAAATAGGGAACTGTAATATATTCTAAGTGTTTGAAATAGTAGCTTCAAAATGTGATCGGCTTGGGAACATGTACGATAGCTACAGGGCCTGGCTAATCATGGGTGAAGAGCATGATTAACACTTATAATTTTTTATACTACAATAAGAGGTTATGATCATATTTCTTACTAACTACTTCTCCGCCCCCAACTAGTACTGTGGATCCAATCATGACACGTCACGAATACACGAACATTGTCTAATATATTATGTACAATGTCTAATATCAATGTCTAGTGTCAATGTCAATATAAATGTCAATGTCATGTATAATGTCAATACGATAATCAAGGTAACATCTCATGACTGCAGATCCAAGCTATACTAGTTCGTGTAGCACAGTGTCAAGGATTCAGATGTAACATTTCATGATTGTTGAACTTATAGAAATTATCAAGAATTAAAAATTATCAGAGAATGTACTTGCCTTGGGTCCTTAGCTGGTAATTATGGATGTCCTGTTCCAGAGTATCCCCTGGGTAAACCAACAGTCCTATAAACACATCATAATATAACATTTGCATCAGATGCTACCCTAACATACAGTCTATAAACACTGGCCTCAGGGCCATGCCAGGCAGGGCACTAGTCAACTAGGGTCACCTAGTAGGGATACATATTTAAAACACATCTCATTAACTAATATATATAATTTCCATCTATCACAATAATAGATATTGTATAAATATATACTTTAAAATAAATAATTCTTGTATGTATATATAAACATAATAATTTATACTTACAATATATATCAAATTAAATACATATACAAAATATATGTATATATATATATTAAAAATATGCTAAGGATTTATACAAAAATATAAATATACCAATACGAAAATATAACTCTACATGTATATATTGATACCAAAATACGGTTATATATATGTACCAATTATTATACAACACATAAATTTTAAATACTAAAACATACATTAACATGTATATACTGAGAAATATTTATACTAGAATTCATACATGTTAAATATTAATAATTATACATATACTAATTTAAATTACATTAGTATACTTTTATTAAATAGATGCCATAAAATAAACCAATGTGTATATACATATATATATATACAATTTGTATATACATTAACATACACATTAATTATATATACATTAACTATGCATTAATTATTATATACAAAATATATACATTACATATTAATTAAACTCATACGTATTCACATATTTAAAGCATAAATTAGAAATACTATACATTACATATTCATTAATACATACATTTACAAAATATATATATACATATATACATGTATTCCCATTTATATTAAAATATATTAAGTATATACGAAATATATTTTTATACGTATACTAATACTATATATACTATTAAACATTTAATTAAAAATAATACTATACACATATACCTACACATACATGATACTAATATACATACTAAATAAACCATACATAAAAATGCTAATTAACTATACATACACATGCTAACTACAGAAGAAGGGAAGAGGGAAGGAGGAAGAAGACTCACTGTTGGTTGCCGGCCGGAGCACAGGGGAGGGGAGCAGCGGGTGAACGGTGGGTCGGAGGGGCCGCTGGACCGCCGGGGTGTTGAGGCAGCGCCATCGGGGAGGTCTGGAGGAGTCGGCCGTCGGAGCTTCAGCAGGGAGGTGGTCGACTTGGGTGGTTGAGCGGGGCCGGGAGGAATGGTTGATGGTGGTGGTGATGGTGATGATGGAGATGGAGGAGTTCGGGTTGGAGGGAGGACAGTCGGGAAGGAGTGGTGGGAGGCCGGAGCAGTTGGAGGAGGTGAGGGAGATCGTGAGGGAGGAGCACGCGCAGCGCCGCCGGGCTGAACGCCGGATCCGCCGGAGGACCAGTAGGCGCTGGCAGCAGCAGCCAGCGGGAAGATGGCCGCCGGAAACTGAACAGTATGGGGGGAGGTTGTGAACAGTTCAAGTTTCCCCCTATCTTCTTTTGAAATTTCAAATGAAAGAAAAATTAAAGAAGAAGGAGGAAGGAAGAAGGAGAAGAAGAAAGGAAAAGAGAAAAGAAAAAGAAGGAGGCTACGGTTTGGTGTTGAGGATGGAGGAGAGAGAGAGGTGGGGGAAAACCTAGGTTGTCTAGGGATTAGGGTTGATGTAGATATGTCATTATATAAGATGAGGGGATTTTGATGGAGGGTTGTGATTGACCCTCCAAATGAGTGGTCCAGATTGGACATAAGGGAATTTAATTCATGGGGGATTTAGGGTGAGGTTTAATTAAAATATTAAGGATTCCTTATTGGTTAAAATAATTGGGTGTTGGCACAAAATGCCAATTTGCAATTTAACCCCCTTAAATTTGGGAAATTGCACAAACACATAAAATGACGAAAATTTGGCGGGCGATTCAGGGTCCGGTGTTTTGTAGGGTCAGGGGGCGCTGTATGATAGGTACGGGCTTAAATAGCAGGGCACTGGAATTAAATTGGGATTTTCAAAATCAGTTAAAATAGTATCCTCAATTTAATGAGAAATAAATGCAAGTTGTGTTCCAAAATTAATTAGGAGTACATGGGACCAGAATCAGGTCAGGTCATCAATACCAATAATGAAGAAGACTCAGAACGGAATATTACCCTAATTTGGGCCGCACGAAAAATAGGTCAAGATTGCCTCCAATTTTCGATTGGAACGCACAACGATGAAAAATAGGGATTTATTAAATAACGTCGGCGACGATTTTTGCGCGGCCAGAAATAATGCACAGGGAGCAAAATTATGAGTTGCAAAAATAGCAGAATTGAAGGCGGGCATGTCTAGGGCAAGATTGTGAAATTTATTGGAAGACAAAAGTCAGGGTAGCGCTCCAAATATCGACGCAAAGGCAATGCGCAATAATAATAAATAAAATACGGTAATTAATTATAAACTCCAAGAATTAAATCTAATTAAAACAATTAACCTCACAATTCCATAATTCCGACAGGTGCTCATCTACTGGCTTCTAGGTCAAGTCTACCATCACAACACAAATGAACACTGTCTATAATATAATATATTAAAGTACACATCACACAGTTATTTAATTTAAATATATACTATTCATGCAATTAATTAATTATAACTACAATAATATTAAATATTGTAAAAAGTCGAAATTACCCCTGTTTTCGGAATGTGGTAGTGACAGCTACCCCCGCGGTATGTCAATTTCTGGAGTCATACGCTGGTCGCTACCCCCGCGGTATGTCAATTTCTGATGTCCACTGACAGGTGTGTGAGTTGTGAGGATTAGATCGAGTAGCCTACCCTTGCCCATACGTCAAAAAATTGTCCTCATTTGCATTCATATAGATTGTCTTATACAGCGTACTTATTTATTTTCAAATATTATGCATGTTTACTATATTCAATTGGCTTGCTTTTATGTATCTTGTTATATCCCTCTGAGGACCTGGTCCCTTGCCAAGTGTAGACGACCATGAGCATCCACAGGAGTACGGACCCGGACCTGACGCTTTACTTTCTGCCGAGGAGACCCTACCCACTGAGCATCATTGATTACCTCTAGCGATGGATCCTTTAGCTGACACTCTTTTATCATCACCTTATTTTATATTGGTGACTTTACTCTTCTCTCTTATTTTAGTTGATATAGTCATTGGTAGTAGATTTGTCCCCACCCGACTATCATTTATGGATTATTCAGACACTTTATTCTAGTTTAGTTATATTCCTTTCTGTGACTTATTGTGTGGATGAGATTAGTATTTTTTGTGACTTGTGATAGTATATATACCACATGTGAGTTTTATTTATATTACAGCGTATGTGTGTATTATGGTGTCCATATATTGGAGTTGCCATATACACATGGCTGGCATGCTTACATGTTCCTAGTCCTTCTTATTTTGGGACTGGGGCGTGACATCGATGCAGTGGCCTACAGACTAGACTTGCATCCTGCACTAGAGGGCGTACATGATGTGTTTCATGTGTCACAGCTGAGACGGTACGTGGTAGATCCTAGTCACGTATTGGATCACTCGGAGATCGAGGTGGGTCCGACTCTCAGCTACCCAGAGCAGCCAGTGGAGATTCTGGATCGCAGGGAGAAGGTACTACGGAACCAGACGATTCCCTTGGTACGCGTTGCGTGGAGGCATCACTCTCTGGGAGAGTACCTAGGAGAGGAAAGTCGAGATGCGCGAGCGATACCCTTATCTCTTTGAGCCATGAGGTATCGTTCTTTCTTTCTTGCTGTGATTGCTTGTTGTAGTGTTAGTTATTTCCTTAAATTTTGAGGGCTAAATTTTCTTAGGAGGGTAGACTTATCACTACTACATTTCTAGATGAGAGTATTTTTATCAATTAGCATATTTTATTATTTAGTGATTAAATATTTATATGTGTGCTACTAATTATTTATTATGTATTGTGCTATTTAATTATTGGTTAGTGGGGTAGCCTATTTTATTTGGATTTGTCATTAGTGGACCTATTAGATTATCATAACACATTGAGCCTAACATTAGGTTAGTCCCATTAGACCCATTTCCCTTAATTAATTAAGAAGATTATATTAGTTTCATGAAGAATTAGAAGTTTTCTAATATAGCCCTCCCTAATTAAATCTCATAACTAACTAGTAGGGGTAACTTAGACTTTACACATTGCTTGGGAAGGAGGAAAAGAGGCCGACCACTTGAAGAGGGAGTCTTTCTCTCTCTCTCCTCTAATTAATTCATTCATTCTAGATCCTCAATTGTGTTCTTCTCCAAATCGACTCATCTTCCACCAAATTTATCCCAATTCACTCTCATTCTCTTCCAATTATATCATCTAAGGATCATTGGAGCTTGGTTAGCAATGAGCACTTGAATGAGGAGAAATTGACAAGGAGATTGTGTCCTAATTGTATCCTATTAAGCATTTTATTGGAAATCGATCTTTCAATAGGTAAATTCTAAATTTCCCTATAATCTAGACTTTAATTCATGCATTTAACCATTAGGAAACCTTCATTGGCTTAGGGCTACTATCATGCCCCAGTACCGGAATACAGAGACGGACACGGCCAACTATCCCGTACAAGATGCTATACGTCATACGGCGATCACGGCTGTAACTAGACAAGAGGGTACATACTACAAGAAAGTCACTTAGGGTCACACGAACATCAAATGTCTCAATCAGTTAAATAAGAATAGTAAACATAGAATATATATGACAAGGAAGTAAGGCGTCCCAAATGCCCTGCCACAATATTCTGGAAACCAGTTGTGCAAAATAAAAAGCTGGTAGAGTAGCAAAAGTACATGACCATGATCAGCTGCAGTCTGATTAATTATAATCATATAAAGGAAACTAAATGTCCATATTTGCCGGCTAACAGGTGACGGTGGATAAATATCCAAAAGAGTAAAATATGTAATAACGAGCAGGGAAGAAGAAACCCACTCGTGCCCTTCAACGACCATCCGCCTGGGGTGCACCAACAGGAAGGAGGAAATAAGCTTGATCCTCTGGAAGTGGTTCAAAACCTGGCCATGCAAAATGAGTGGGGTTAGACCCCAAATAGCAAGTACCATAAAGGAAGCACGAAATGGAGAAATAAAACCCAAAGCAATAGATAGATACAATATAGGTTCTGTGTCGTGGTTTCGGTCCATAGTTTATCTTAGTATAATAGTCCAACCCTACAACCAAACAAGGATAAGGGTTGAATCATTAAACTATGATAATCCATGTTCCTAGACTACTAACAGAATAATACAATCACAACCAAGTCCAGTTATATAACGACTAATCAATTGTACGGCTTGCTACTGTGGAGTCTGAGTTATCTCATATTAGATGCATAAGAGAAATCCTCATATCGTGAGCTGTTTAGCGGGGCTAACCGAGCCGTAGAAATCACATAGCACTTGTATATTATGCACCGGTCCCTCGTAAGGCTACCGTGCTAGATCACATAGAATATATGTACAATATAAGTATTCAGATATTGTTGTCCACTAGTGCGAACGTGACCAATATATATGGGGGTTAGCCTTGCACGTCATAACAGTTGTCTGAGGTGGCTAATGTGCACGATCTCGGAACTTTATCCCTCTCATTGCTCTACCAATTTTAGTTGCCTAATTTAGCCCAATGGTTATGTTAGAAATCATACGGCGTGGTCACATAATCAATCCTATTATATGCTGTAGTATGGTCCATGCTAGATACAAATCTACTTTGTTACTTGATAGCTCAAACTGGATCCACCCAAGCGTGATGCAACAATCAATCAAGTCCTAGTCACGCTTTAGTAGTTGACCCATATACCATGCACGTGCTAAGAAAATAATATAATAATATCATATATCGCGTAGTATAGGAGGCATTCTCGAAGCACAACCCGAAATATGTAATCTCATAGCACGTAGCAAGTTATGTCGTACCTCAATGCACATTTATAACACATGTACACGTAGTATGTAGTAATTGTATCAGCACGGATACAAGATATTGGGTCGAATTACCAAACTTACATTTGGTTGTATGAGCCTTATCACATTGGGACACATTGCTCATGTTATGCATATAGCTGGTTAGTCGCTCATGACATAGTCAATTCTAGTACATGGTTATGTCTAGCACAAGGTCGGGTTACTAGGTTTGTTCTTATCTAGGATCAATCACAAGCAATTGTCAAGACCAACCACTTAGAATAAAGAAATATTCCAAATAAAATGGCTAAGACACATACACAACTTGGCGTATGAGACGGTTGTCGCATAGACTGTCGGATGCATGCTTTCCTAGGCCGCATATGACTCCAGGCCGCATGCTATCCCAGGTCGCATATGACTCCAGGCCGCATGCTACCCCAGGCCGCATGCTCCTCCAAGCCGCATTCTCCGGACAAAAGTCTACTCTCTTGGAACAAGTGCCGAAGTGATGGATGTGACAAGCTATAAAGTGTCAGAGAGAAAAGATAAAACCATGAAAAGATGTGCCAAACAATTAGAGTCATGAGTCCGAAGGAAAGTGGCAGCATACTCTGCTTGCCGCATATGTCACTTGGTCGCATATTGCTCTTTTGGACTTAGCGAATTTCTCATTCGTTCAGCGAGTAAAAACACAAGGAGTTCAAGGATTAGCTCCATAACACTTGTATAATGGCAGTCATGCATCCAATAAGATGGATGCATGCATGTCAGTATACGGCAAAAGCTCAGGCCGCATAGCCCTCTCAGGCCGTATAGCACTCTCATCCACATAACTCGCTGGCCACATGAAGACTTTGTCTTCTCCAAAGAGCAGGTTCGGCCATGGCAAAAGCTTAAAAAACTAAAATTTTGTTTTGTCCATAAAATTCTCAATTTAAGTCAAAATCGAGTGAACCAAAAGCCAAAATGCTTGAAATTGAAAGCTCTATCATGTAGCAAAAATTGGTTTTCAAAAATACATGTTTAATAGATCAAAACCAAAAAAAATAATAAAACCTATAAAAACTCTAAGTTAGAAATGTAGATCTACTCAATTCCATTGATCAAAACAGAAAACTCCAAGTATTAAAAGTATTTAGAATCGTATTTGTTATGCCCTATTCCTAAAATACGTAGGACTAGAAATACGTAGTATGTCAGCCGTATGTATATGACACACCAATATGTTAAAAAATTATAATACATACGTACGATGTAATATGAATATTAAATTCACAAGTGAAACATATATTGTCAACACAAGTCACAGGCATCTATATCTCATCCACAAGCACAATTAAAGGAATATCAAAATAGATAGCTAAATGTTTAAGTATCAAGAGAATAATTGCCGGGTGGAGACAAATCCACTACCAATCGATTATATCAACTAAAATGATAGAGGAGGACGGAACTCCAATATAAAATAAGTATCCAATAAGAAAAGAAAAATCAGCTATAAGACCCATTAACTATAAAGTAATCATGGATACTCCGAGGGTAAGACCTCATCGACAGAGAATGTTGTGTCAGGTCCCGGTCCGTACTCCTGCGGATAATCCTGCTCGTTTATATCTGAAAATGGACCAGGTCCTCAGAGGGACGTAATAAGATACATAGAAGGATGCCAATAATGTACTAAAAGTAAACATCTAACATGGTTGCCTAACCAATCTATGTTATATGCAATTTAATTATAACTTTTCATGTATGGACTATCTGGCTGAAATAATGGGATAGGTATAAATCTCTCGGAGATCCAGGGACCACGTGCATAACGTCACGGACGTCAGAGGCCACCTGCAAATAATATAAGGGTCATCTCACCACGCATCTCTGGCGGAACGTACAGGTTACAAAAAAGTGTAAAGGAGTCGCATATGCTTACTCATTTTTCTCTCCACCCCATGCTCTATACATGTTGTATCCATAATGCGTTTCAGCTACTACGCCGAGACGGAGTGCAAGTAACGGCGTCGTAACTTTGGTTCATAGCCTATCATTAGTATAATAGCCCAACCCTACAACCAAACAAGGACAAGGATTGGACCACCATATCACAATAGTCTTTTGGACTACTAATAATTTCTAAGACTTCTAACATGCATCACTATTAGAAGCTATACCCTATCCGTCGTACGACCTATACATACAGGTGGCCAGCCGAATACGCAAGTTCGTGTCCTACATGATACTTACAACCCGTGTAAGAAATATGTCATGGCTAATGAAATATAATAATGTCTCAACTCATGGGGTGGTCTTGTAAAACTAGGTCGATATGCATAATATATAATAAGAAACAAAAGACGACACAACCGTCTTTGCACACAAGTTATTCTTGGACGCGTAGTTTTATATAGAAAAATAAATGGAAATAAATAACATAAATTAAATATACAACAAAGGAATGTAACTAAACAATACTATGACAAGGTATACTTGCCTGGCAAACAAGTTGTGTAATGTAGATGTCCAGACGATGATCCTAAGGAACCGGAAAGTAGGGTCTCTGAATGAACATCTCTGGATGCTGAAATAAATATCACCAATATCTTCGGAATCAGTGAGATAGTCAGAAAACTCTACCCTTTTGTCCAATTTGGACACAGGATAAAACAGTAATTTTTGGTCAAAGTGGGGTCCACTTGTGGCCCACTTTGTACCGAAATATGTGTTAGGTGTAAAGATCTCTAAATGGGACAAACTATAGATAAAACAAATCATAAACGTCGATACAAACTCAACGGTATGTCCAATTTTGGATTCTGGTGAGCCAATCACAAAATCGCTCGTCAAGTCAAGCAGTAGGAGCCACGAATAGGAGGCTCGGTCAACTGTCTCGAAATCGTGTGAAACTTGGTTCACAGGAACAGCGTGATACCACAGATCCATTGGCACAACTTTTGTTGCATTCTGATGAGCACACATCAACTAATAGGTAAATTTGTAAAATGCGATACGGGCAAACTTTTACGGATAGGGGTTGATTCTGACATGCACACACGTCCAAATCAACTTTTGCGAAAGCCCACACGTCAGGAAATACCATACGCGACTTTTGGTACAACTAATATGTGATGTGCTGGTCCGGTTTGTCGGGATGCACTCCGTATCGCAAGATTCTAAGTTCTCTATAAGATAGTTTTCGTAGTTTTTTTTCCTAATTTTAAACACAGTTTTTAATGCAGGAATAATGATAAAAAATATGCAACTAATACATTGTTACGATCCTAGTTATATTGACTTTGTGTCAAAAAAAGAAAATCAAGTTTTGGTAAATTCGTTTGGGAGAGAATCGCTTATTTCTGTTCCAAGTTGACCAAAAAGCACATTTTTAAAAACTAAAAATTTGCGATAAGGGTACGTCTCGCCAAACCAGACCGCCACATCGTATACCAATTTCACAGAAAGGTGAGTATGGTATATCCCGATGTGTGGACTTTCACAGAAATTGATTTAGACGTGTGTGTATGCCGAAATCAACCTGTATCAGTCGAAAGTCTCCCGTATTGGTGTTTTATAAATTATCCTGTTAGTTTATGTACGCTAGTCGGATAACAACAAAACTTTTGTCGCTGGACTCGCAGAGTTTGACCTGTCCTATGACCCAATTTTTGTTCAATTCTGAGTCAGTCGACAGATTACCATTTTGTAGGCCCCACGATTTGACTTGACAGACGATTTTGTGATTGGCTCACCGGAATCCAAAACTGGATATACCGTTGTGTTCGTATCGTCGTTTAGGATTTGTTTGACCTATAATTTTTTTAATTTAGAGACCTTTACCTCTTGTACACTTTTCGGTGCAAAGTGGCCCACATATAGACTCTGTTTTGGTCCAAAATTATCGATTTGCCCCTGTATCCAAATTGGATGAAAGGATAGTATTTTTGGCTATCTCACTCATTACAAAAATGTTGGTAATATCTTTTACAGCATCCAGAGATGTTTGTTCAGCTTTCATATTTTCTGGTTCGTTGTACATGTTGTCTTATATCGTTTCAGCACCAAATAACTGTCAGGCAAGTATACCTTGCCACTACTACTGTTTATTTACATTCACATTTACATATTTTACTTTTGTTATTTATTTTCTTAATTATGTATATTATTAAACTGTACCTCTAAGAAAACTTGGAAGCAACGACGGATGTCGTCGTTTGTTTCTTATTTTATTTGTTATGGATGTTGACCTAGAGTTAAGAAATTACCCCTTAATTTTGAGGCATTTTATGTTTTATTTAGCCATGACACATTCTTACACGAGTTATGAGTCTCATATAGAATATGAACTTGCATATTCGGCTGGCCACTAGTACGTATGGGATGTGCGACGGACAGAAAATAACTGTTAATAGAGATGCATGTTAGAAGACTTAGTAGTTATTAGTAGTCCAGGAAGATGGGCTATCATGGTATGGTTCTCCAATCCTTGTCCTTATTTGGTTGTAGGGTTGGGCTATTGTGTTGTGATAGGCTATGAACCAAAGTTACGACGCCAATACTTGCACTCTGTCTCGACGTAGTAGCTGGATTGTATTGTGGATGCGACATGTATAAGATCATAGGGTAGGAAGAAAAGTTGTTAAAGTAGGGGCTCTCATTGTTTATTTACTTTTCCTCGAGTTGGCCACGGGTAACTCGGTAGAGCGCTACGTATGTCGAGCATTTATTTACTTTTTCTCTAAATTGACCGCTAGTAACTCGGTTGAGCACAATGTGTATCGAGCACTTATATGAGTCGAGAGCTCCTCATTAGGATAATTTTCTCAAAATTTTATTTCACATAGAATGGTTATGAGACCTTTTGAATGTTTATTTTCAATTTTTATGCATACTTTTATGTATCTTGTTACGTTCCTCTGAGGACCTGGTCCCTTTTCATGTGTAGACGATCATGACTATTTGCAGGAGCATGAATCAGGACTTGCTACTTCTTTCTCTTTTGAGGAGGTCTTCGCTTCGAGCCTCTCTGATCATTAGATGATGTAATTATTATATTTTTTTCATATTCTAATTTGGTAGTGGATTTGTCTCCATCCAACCATTGGTCTTTTCGACTATTTCATACTTGGTTTATTACCATATTTGGTTATTTATTTCTATTTAGTTTTATAGATGAGATTAGTATTGCATGTGACTTATGACATTATATACCACTTATGAATTATTATTCATAATACAGCGTACGTATGTGTTATATTTTCCAAATATTAGAGTTGACATATACATACGGCTGGCATGTGTCACGCCCCGATCTCCCGTAAGCAATTTGGCCGTTCCCGCTAGGCGAGAATCACCATGCCAGCGCTCCCGTAGAACGATCGCTTTGACCTATCCGGGCGTGATGTCGCACGAGCGTGAGCCACGCCCGTACAAGGCCATAGTTCATTGGCTGGCGGTAAGAGTTCTAAGCCACAGAGTCACACAGATTGTCCGAGTGCAGCGGAGTCATGAACACATAGGCGATCGGTAACAAGTTCACTGAGTAGACAATATAGCAAAATAATTGAATAACACAAGTTGAACTAAAGCAACTCTTTATTGATATAAATAAGTTTTACAGGCGACGCTTGGCCGAGATTATAATTCGCTCAAGCCTCTCTCTCTGAAACAGTAAAAGCGTGCCAAGTGGCTATAATTATGGAATGATTGTACAGGCGATGATCAGGCGATGTTCGAACATTATGTCTTGTATATGTGCTTCAGTTCTGGACGTAGCGCTCCAAGGCTTCAGAGGGAACTCCTGGCCTTAGCACGCATGAAGGAAGCATCCGCACCGAACGAGGTTCTTTCGCACCCTGCAAACAATCTGGTGGATTATCAGTACATTGAATGCACTGGTGGGGAGGCTACTCGCCCGCTTGACAAAACCAAACACGTAATACAGGTTCCGTGCACCAACTATTTGGTTATCTTTCTAGTTGCCTTAGGATCAGTTTTATGCAAGATTATTATAGCAAATTTTGTGTGGCAGTGCACCGTACGACATGAGAGGAAACACGGCGAGACTTACCCACTTACCAATTTATCCTTCCCTGTCCAAGGCAATACCAAGTTAATTCAAACAAGCATTCATAATGACAATCAAGGCAATGGCATAGGCAAACACGAGAGTCGTTGTATCATGATCGTTCAGGTGTTCAGTTGTCTTTCGATGCGATGCAATGACTCGCACGCGGATAGCCGCTAAGCGAGGATGACATATCTATATGAACATGAGTCATTGGCATAGCCATAAAGGACCAATTAGTCAATGACGAGAATGGAATACAATGAAAGTACATGAGGTGCAACAAACCATCCCGTCCGAGAATGTGAGACTACACGTGAGTTCCATCCGGATCGGGCCGGCCCCAGTGCCCCCGTGACCGCCCGTGGAACGATACCTCATTTCCGAGTTGTCCGCGACATGCAGGTCAGGGTCTTTCCAAATTTCGTGAGATACACGAGAATATGAGAACACGAGTACACAAGATACTTGAACATTGATCCTTGCTCTGAACGAGTATTGCTCAATGAGCTGTGTTACTTGATTTGCCTAACATGTTTCTCGTTCAGGGAATAACTTGCCTTGATGTATTTTCCCTGGTTCGGGGCTGCCTTGGTGACCTAACGGTCCTGGATACTTACAGGTTCATTCTTGCACGGGACGACTACTTAGTACTCTCCCAGGGTTTAGATGAAAATAAGGCAACATACAAGCAGACAAGCATGCTATTGTATAAACACAACATTCACGTTAGCTCGGGCCCAAAGGTAAGCCGAAGGGTAAAACCGTAAGGGACTTCCCAAGCGACACGATCTAGGATAGCATGCGAGGGTCTGAACATATATATAAGCAGTATTTTATTTCCATGTTCTAGCATAAGCAATACAAGTTGGGATTATTCCCTTAGCTCGGTGTGTTGTATTCTTATTAGCATGTAGGAGGTGATTCACCTAGCGACTAGTATAAAACATTTTGTATTTTATATATGCTGGCTAAGCAAAGATAAGTTCACCGTAGCCACCCACCTTAGCGATGATTCGCCTCGGTTGATCTATATGTCAAGCGAGCCTCTGAAAGCCTAAGCTGAAAACCTGTACGGACAAGTCTGGGTATCCTTTGTCTCAAACGAGTGTTCTCGCCTAAGCAAAGTGGGTCGGAACATGCACTTTTGCTGTTTGAATTGGCAGTCCGCTTGAGCGGAACGGGGTGTTACATCCTACCCAGCTCAGAAAGAGTCTCGTCCTCGAGACTTTCTGAGGGCAAGCAGTACATTTCAATCAATTTTGATTTAATGATACAAGGCTGAGGCAAACCTACACAAGTCATTGTACTTGTTCATTTGGATATTCACTTGCACAAGCATTCGAGATCAATATATCGCTAGTCTGGATCTTGCGTATATTCGAAGTACACCTCTAGCATAAGCATGCCAACTAACTTAGCGATAGCGAAGTCTTAGCACTCGAGTTTCACATCTTCTTGAGTCTTGGATCGTGCACAAGTTTAAGGCGTCCCTCAAACATATGCATTCAACCAAACTTAGAGATAGTAAAATCGGACAAGCTACTTATGATAATCTCAAGGATCTCGCACAGGTTGGCACAAAGGCCACCCACATCTCAATTTTATACAAGTAATCATATCAATCAAAACGTATTTTGAAAGTATTTAGACTCATTGTTGGAACATTCTGTTAGGGACATTGAGAGAGAGCGTGCACATAACCCACGAACGAGCTTTCAAAACAGAGATATTCGGAACAAAGTCTAAAAGCGTATACGCCAGGCTCTGATAACAACATGTCACGTCCCGATCTCCCACAGGCAATTTGGCCGTTCCCACTAGGCGAGAATCACCATGCCAGATCTCCCGCAGAACGATCGCTTTGACCCATCCGAGCGTGATGCCGCATGAGCGTGAGCCACGCCCGTGCAAGGCCGTAGTTCATTGGCTGGCGATAAGAGTTATAAGCCACAGAGTCACACAGATTGTCCGAGTGCAGCGGAGTCATGAACGCATAGGCGATCGATAACAAGTTCACTGAGTCGACAATATAGCTGAAGTATTGAATAACACAAGTTGAAGTAAAGTAACTCTTTATTGATATAAACAAGTGTTACAGGCGGCGCTTGGCCGAGATTATAATTCGCTCAAGCCTCTCTCTCTGAAACAGTAAAAGCATGACAAGTGGCTATAATTGTGGAATGATTGTACATACGATGATCAGGCAATATTCCAATATTATGTCTTATATATGTGCTTCAGTTCCGGACGCAGCGCTCCAAGGCTTCAGAGGGAACTCCTGGCCTTAGCACGCACGAAGGAGGCATCAGCACCGAACGAGGTCCTCCCGTACCCTGCAAACGATCTGGTGGATTATCAGTACATTGAATGCACTGGTGGGGAGGCTAATCGCCCGCTCGACAAAACCAAACATGTACTACAGGTTCCGTGCACCAACTATTTGGTTGTCTTTCTAGTTGCCTTAGGATCAGTTTTATGTAAGATTATTATTGCAAATTTTGTGTGGCAGTGCGCCGTGCGATATGAGAGAAAACACGGCGAGACTTACCCACTTACCAATTTATCCTTCCCTGTCCAAGGCAATACCAAGTTAGTTCAAGCGAGCATTCATAATGACAATCAAGGCAATGGCATAGGCGAACACGAGAGTCGTTGTGATGCAATGACTCGCACGCAGATAGCCGCTAAGCGAGGATGACTTATCTATATGAACATGAGTCACTGGCATAGCCATAAAGGACCAATTAGTCAATGACGAGGATGGAATGCAATGAAAGTACGTGAGCCATTACAAACCATCCCATCCGAGAACGTGAGACAATACGTGAGTTCCATCCGGATCGGGTCGGTCCCAGTGCCCCGGTGACCGCCCGTGGAATGATACCTCATTTTTGAGTTGTTCGCAACATGCAGGTCAGGGTCTTTCCAAATTTCACGAGATACACGAGAACACGAGTACACGAGATACTTGAACATTGATCCTTGCTCTGAACGAGTATTGCTCCATGACCTGTCTTACTTGATTTGCTTAACATGTTTCTCGTTCAGGGAACAACTTGCCTTGATGCATTTCCCCTGGTTCGGGGCTGCCTTGGTGACCTAACGGTCCTGGATACTTGCAGGTTCATTCTTGCACGGGACGACTACTTAGTAGTCTCCCGGGGTTTGGATGAAAACAAGGCAACATACAAGCAGACAAGCATGCTATTGTATAAATACAACATTCACGTTAGCTCGGGCCCGAAGGTAAGCCGAAGGGTGAAACCGTAAGGGACTTCCCAAGCGACACGATCTAGGATAGCATGCAAGGGTCTGAACATATATATAAGAAGTGTTTTATTTCCATGTTCTAGCATAAGCAATACAAGTTGGGATTATTCCCTTGGCTAGGTGAATTGTATTCTTATTAGCAAGCATGAGGTGATTTACCTAGCGACTAGCATAAAATAATCCGTATTTTATGTATGCTGGCTAAGCAAAGACAAGTTCACCGTAGCCACCCACCTTAGCGATAATTTGCCTCGGTTGATCGATATGTCAAGCGAGCCTCTGAAAGCCTAAGCTAAAAACCTGTAGGGACAAGTCTGGTTATCCTTTTCCTCAAACGAGTGTTCTCGCCTGAGCAAAGCGAGTCGGGACATGCACTTTTGCCGTTTGAATTGGTAGTCCGCTTGAGCGGAATGGGGTATTACAACATGCTTATGTATTCCTAGTCCTACGTATTTTGGGACCGGTGTGTGACAGTTATAGGAATTCTCAAGTCAGGAGTGTGCTACGTCGAGCTATTATCAGGATTATCAGGACCAGGGGTATCAGGGTTACCAGTACAGTGTCTGGATTATCAGTACAAGATCAGGATTAGGAGTTTATTTAAAATGTATAATAACTAGATCATGTCAGAAAATCAGGATCAATATCAAGAATGTCATGTTCACAAAATAACCAGGATTAACTAAAACAACGGGATTAAAGAGAACTAGAGAATCATCAAGAGTTAAGCATGTTAAAGAGAATACTAGTATATAGGTGCATAAAATCTGGCAATAATATAACATCCATGCAAAATGGGTCAAAAACCATCATTGACGCACAAACGGATATTGGCGCACAATGGGGTGCGCACCAATGGTCAAAGACATATTTAGCGCAGAAATTACTCATCTAGGAAGTTCTGGAGCACTTTGATACAAAAATGCCGAGCAAATATGGCGCACAATCATATTAAAGCGCATTTTAAGGATCTTGGCACACAATGATAGAAGTGCGCTAGCCAGGAGCTTGGCACATAAATCTATCGTTGGCACACAAATGAAAGTCCCTAAGCTATGAACTTGGCGTACTTTTATCAAGTATGTCAGCAGAAAGGTTTGGCGCACAAACAAGTGCAAAAAAGTCTACTGAAAGACAAAATACGTCTCTAAGCATGATACAACAGTCGAAACAACACTGCAGTCGCGAACATAATTCTCGAGAATGGTCAGAAGTCTTTGCTTAGTCATTAAGTAATATGTAAGGCTACAAAGTACGCCGTCTCTAGAGAATGTCACATAATGTACCACACAGCAAAGTATGCCATTCTCTAAGAGAAACAAAGTGTGCCTGTAAGGAAAGTTCATCAAAGTGCGTCAACTCTGTAATATCTGCAAAGTGTGCCAACTTGGCTTTTAAGCAGTGGCGCACATTCTTGATGACTTGTAGATCCATTCAAAAGTGCGCAAGTAGGATTGGCATACTTTTAAAGGAATTGCCTTCGTAAAAAATATACGTAGGAGTAGAAAAATGCGTCCAGAGTACTTAACATATCTTGGCCAATTTTCTAAGAAATTTTTGAAACACGCACAAGTGCGCTCACTAGAACTTCGCTTATGCGACAAGGGTTCCCTGCGTACTTTTTGTACGCATTCTCAGGCCAACTTTGTATTCTTTGACTTGCTATTATCGGGCTCCATGAGCAACAATACAAGAAAATCAAAATCATCATGAAGACCAGTTCTAAGTATTAAGCAAATAAAACCTATCAAGTGATTAAACAAGTTATACTAAGAATCAAAACAAGATACATAGTTGTTTCTTCGGTTGGCAAGATGTACTTGTCTATGGTCAAGTTTTAGCCTAATACCAACACTACCAAGGTCACCCAAGGCCAAGGCCAAGCTCGGCTGCTGCCCTCTACTGGGGAAAAAATGAAGAAGGAAAGAGAAAACTAAAGGAAAGAGAATGGGATTGCTTATATAGGCAAAGGGTTGATTGTAGGTCATTGGATCATAGTCCATGCCCTCTCCCGGGTTTATCATAGCCATGTACACAAAAATTAAGGGACCAACAGTCCAAAGCATGCAACTAAGGAAAATTTACAAAAATAACATAATCAATGCATAAATGGCATAAAGCATAAAGTAAGCAATTAAACACAAAGCAAGCTATACACGTATGAAATACGTATATCGGGTACATATACTATATCAAGGAGACGAGCCTCACAACTCTCTCCTCAAAAAATTTTTGTCCTCAAAATTTTAATAAGGTACGGGGTCTAGCAAGAACTCTGGGGACATACAATCAAGGTAAACAAGGGCAAACGGGAATCAAGCACAATCCTAGAACAAGATAAGCATGCACAAGATAATATCAGGGTATGAGATATACGAACAAGTATACCTCACGAGTCAACAAAATATGGGTATCGAGCACGGATATCACCCTTTCGCTTCTAAGTTGACTCACCCGGTGAGTGATGCCCCCAAGCAACTCGGGCTAACCGAATAGTTTGGTTCTTGAGAATCTTCTTCCTCCGGTGCAAAATGGATATAGGCCTATCCTCATACGAAAGATCGATACCAATGACCAATTTTGAATAATCCAGGACATGGCTTAAATTCGGTATATACCATCTTAATTGAGATACATGAAAAATGTTATGTATCTCGCGAAGCAACGGCAGAAGAGCAAGGCGATAAGAAATATCTCCCACTCGCTTGAGGATATCGAACGTACCAATATACCGTGGACTAAGATTTTCTCCCACACCAAATCTGATGACTCCTCGGGTAGGTAAAATTTGAAGAAATACATGATAGTCGAAAGAAAACTCAAGAGGTCGCCGATGTGAATCGGCCCAATGACGCTGACGATCTTGAGCCACCTTAAGATGCTTCCAGACTTATTTGACTAACTCAACTGTATGATCTATCATCTCAGGACCAAGCAATTGTCTCTCACCAATGTCATCCTAAGCTACATGGGATCTATACTTTCTACCATACAGTGCCTTGAAGGGTGCCATCTGGATACTTCTCTGAAAACTGTTATTTTAGGAGAATTCGACCAAGTATAAATGATCCTACCATGAACCACCAAAGTCAAGGGTACATGAACGAAGGATATCTTCTAGAGTTTGGATCGTATATTCTGACTGACCATCTGTCTGGGGATGATAAGTTGTACTGAACTTTAGACGGGTACCCAGACTCTGATGTAGATACTGCCAAAAGTGAGATATGAATCTAGAATCTCTATATGATACGATGCTAACTGATACTCCATAAAGTCTGACAATCTGATTCATATACATCTTATCCAACTATTCTGTAGGCTGTCCCACTCTAAAGGGAAGGAAGTGAGCAACCTAAGTGAGTCGATCTACTATTACCCAAATTGTATCTCTTCCAGCTGGGGATCTAGGAAGACCGATCACAAAATCTATGTTGGTTTGGTCCCATTTCCATTCCAGAATTGGTAAAGGTTGAAGAAGTCCTACTGGTCTCTGATTTTCAGCTTTAACTTATTGACAGACCAAATATCAAGAGACAAACCAAGCTATCTCTCTCTTCATTCCATTCTACCAGAAATGCTGATGAATATCCTTGTACATCTTCGTTCCTCCTGGATGAACGAAATACTGAGAACTATGGACTTCTGATATGATCTCTTGACGAACTTCTCCATTAGGTACACAAAGACGATTCCCAAAATAGAGTATTTTGTCACTATGAATGCTTATTTCTGGTCTACATCATGCCTCACGTTCTGCTCTGAGTCACTAATGCTTGACATATGTTGCTTGTGTTACCTTGATTCTCTCTACTATACTAGATTGAACTTACAGACCAGCCATCAATGATGTATCGCCTGGAAATACTACTTCTATGCTCATATTTTGAAGATCTTCTAGAATCTCTTGCTGAGTCATAAGGAAATAAAATTATTTCCTCCGGATCAAAGCATCAGCTACGATATTGGCCTTCCTAGGATGATACTGAAGGTCAAGATTATAGTTTGTCATTAGATCTAGCTATCTCCTCTATCTCATGTTGAGATCCTTCTGGGTAAAGACATACCTCAAACACTTGTGATCAGTAAAAATCTCTACTCGTTCTCCATATAGATAATATCTCCAAAGTTTGAGCGCAAACACTACTGCTGCTAACTCTAAGTCGTGCATCGAATAATTCTTCTCATGATCTCGTAGCTGCCAAGATACATAAGTTACAATCTTGCCATGCTGCATAATAGTCCTTTTCCTGATGCATCACAATATACAGTGAAACCACATGTCCCACCTGGAAGAGTCAAAATAGGTTTCGTGATCAACTTCTGCTTAAGCTTTTCGAAAGAGGTTTGATATTCATCTATCCAAACAAAGCTCATATCTTTCTTTGTCAAGTGTGTCAAAGGTGGAAAAATTCTAGCAAAGTCTGACACAAATCTTTAATAATATCCTGCTAGTCCTATAAAACTACGAACTTTTACAACTGTTCGGGAAACTGGCCACGTCTCAATGGCTTCTATCTTCTGGGAATCCACATCAACTCCTCCTCTAGCAATAATATGCCCTAAGTATGAAATACGACTAAGCCAGAACTCGCACTTGCTGAACTTGGCATATAACTTATGTTCTTTAAGGATTTGAAGAACTGTGCAAAGATGCTGCTCATGCTCTGCTTCACTTTGACTGTAAACCAAGATATTATCGATGAACAAAATCACGAACTTATCCAAGTATGGCATAAAAATATGATTCATGAGATCCATTAATATTGCTGGCACATTGGTTGCTCCAAAGGGCATCACTAGAAACTCCCAATGTCCATATTTGATCTGAACATCGTCTTGGTGATAACTTGCTCTCTGACTCTGATCTGATAATATTTTAACCGAAAATCAATCTTGGAAAATATTGCTGCCCTACTAAGCTTATCGAATAAGTTATCGATCCTTGGCAAGGGATACTTTTTCTTGATGGTTACCGCATTGAGGGTATGATAATCAACACACAATTGTGATGTATCATCCTTTTTTCTACTGGTAGCATCGGGGCTCCCCAAGGTGATCCACTAGCACGAATGAATCCCTTGGTTCTTAATTCTTCAATCATTAGGTACAAGACTTTCAACTCTGAAGGTGCCACCATGTAGACTCTCTCTGATACTGGTGCTGTTCCGGGAAGTAGATCAATGGTAAACTCAATCTCTGTTTCAGGTGGCATGCCTGGAAGTTCTTTTGGGAACACATCTGGAAATTTATCAACAACTATGGGAAATTGTACTCCTCCTGCTACTTCCATTCGCATAATTACTGACGAAGACTCTGTCTCTCCTCTAGAAAATAAGAATTCTTCTTCTCGGAGAATACGAAAGATAACCTTTCTAGCATGAAAATCTATCATTACGTATCGGGCACTCAACCACTCCATTCCTAGGACTAAGTTATAATCTTCCATAGGAAATTCAATCAGTCTAGCAAAAAAATCTCGCCCGCACACTATGACTCAACACGAGGCATAAAATCTATCGACTACCATGATACCATTACCAGTAAGTATATTGAGTCCTACTGATAAGGATTCGGTTCCAATCCAACTCATATCGCAAATCATGCAGACATAAAAGAATATGATGCACCTGAATCAAACAATACTGAAGCTGAATGAGAGTTGATGAGAATGGTACTTGCCACCACCTTACCTGAAGCTAACTGCTCCTTCACGGTGAGTGCCATAGCCTGGCCTCGTCCTCTGGGTGTTGGTCATCGATGTTGCGGACCTTCTTGCCTGTCATGTACTCGAGCTTGCGCATACTTCTGTGGCCTCTGCTATTGGAATACGTGGGATTGGGTCGACAAAGGCCTCTGACCCTGGTTCTGCGGAACCGACACTGGAGCCCTATACTGTGGTCATGCCGGGGAGGATGATGATGAACTAGCTCTGTGTGGGCAAGATCCCACTCTGTGGCCTGGTGCCTTACAGGCTAAACACAATCCTTGCGCTCGACTGTACTCTAAAAATACGTGTCCAGGTTTTCCACAATGAGAACACCCTACTGAAGAAGATGTCATATGCTACTGAGGTCGGGTCGGTACTATTTACGGAACTGAGGGTATTGAAACTGGCCTCTTCAGAGATCCAATGGTTAAATTTTTAACTATCGGGGCTAGTACTGAAGACTGGGAGTAAGAACCTCCCAATGCATGGGTCCTCTTCCGCCCTCTAGTCCTATCTACGATTCTCTGGGAGGTATACTCATGCCTCCTTGCTTCCCATAAAACTATATCAAAAGTCTGAAACTAATGCTATTCCACCGCCAATATGATCTCCAGGTGAAGTCCCTGCTGGAACCTCCTAGCTCTGTCCAATTTGGTTGCCACCAAGGTGGGAGCAAACCGACTAAGTCTGCAGAACTCTGTCGCATAGCCATCAACTGACTTGCCCATCTGCTTCAAGTTGTTAAACCTTTGCTGCAAGTCATAACGCGATACCACAGCAAAGTATCTGGTCTGAAATCTTTTACTGAAGACAACCAAGGGGCGAGTACTGTTAGTGAAATTATCTGTACTGCCCACCAGTCTCGGGTCAACTCTAGCAACTGCAGTCGAACTACTAATACTTGATCTCTTGCAGGCGCACTCCTGCTGCCTCTAGAAAAGCTTCAGTGGCCTGAAGCTAAGCGTCCGATGCAATAGAATCCTCGATGTCAGAGAATTGGAGGCAATTGAAGTTGCTTGTTGAGTTGTTGGCACGACCTCCACCTTTTTCTAAAGCACCTTACACTGACGAATGAGTACGTCCTCTCGACGTCCTTGAGATGCCAATAATTCCCGACAAATACCAATAAGCATACTGTTTTCCCTCCTACATCAGGTACCGGTTGTACAGGAGGTACTGGATGGATCTAAGGTTCCTCATCTTGAGTTATTTTATAACCAGCCCTGAAATGCTAAGGCTGAACCTTAAGGGTTTGCTGAGCATCTAGATGTTGTCCTGCTACTAGAGGAACTCGGGCTGGATGATCGGAAGGACCAGGATCAGTGTCCCTAAAAAATAAAGGACACAGGATCATCAAGGGACGAAAAGGATTGATCGAGGATCAAAGCGTATGTTGAATCAAGATTTCAAGAATATAAATTTGGTACTGGAGGAGATCAAGGAGTAGCATGATTAAGACATCTAAATATCGGTAAAACCTCCATACTTCTGAACTTTCAGACCTGCATGGGCCACCACTTAAACCGTCATGCCCCAGAACAAGAATACTAGAGAGCAGGACCAGACAAAGCCAGCTACGTACACCAGAGTACTCCATACCCCAAGATACGGTTACGACTATCTAGACATGTAAGGGTTTACTCTATAATCCATCAGGCAAACCTGGGTCAAGAATTTTAGGTGTCTCAATCTCAAGCATGCAATAAGTTACAAGATATATGATCACCAAACATATAATAGTAAGGCATCCCAAACTATATATACACAGATGATCATGAAGCTAGTTACCAAAATGAAGAACTAGCAGAGTACAATATTACATGATCAATTTTAGCTATAGTCTAGAATACGCTTTACATGTAGGCTCGTAGACTAGAATGTCAAGACCAAAAATATGAGCTAAACATATGCTCGGTGGCTAAATGTCTCAAAAGAATAATGTACAAGATCAAGTGGGTGAGGAAAAAAAAGCCCACTCATATCCTCGAGTACTCCTTGTGTTCACCATATTGAGACAAAAACTACTAAAGATCCTACAATTTTTCTCCAAAATCTAGCCATACAAAACTAGTGGGTCATACACCAAAATAGCAAGTACCACAAGGAAGCCAATAATAGGAACTAAAACCAACATGCAGATAAATCAATAAGAAATAGTACAAGGAACATTTAAATAAGTACAGCTGGTAAAATAGCAGTTAAATATGCTCTGGAGTATTAAACAGGGATATCTGGAGTCAGGCTTCAATTATTATTCTCAGGATTATTTGTTAAAAATAAATCAGGATGGGACTAGACTAGACTGAAAATTAAGCAATTATGGCCAATCATGCCCTACGATTTGCTATCATTAACTAATTAGGGTTATCGTAGTCCTAGTTACTAACATATATAGTTTAAGATTCTATACAGCCACATGCCCTGTAGACCATCCGGATTATCCAGACGAACAGGTACATAGTATAGATTTATCATATATAATCATTTTTATCTTTTCTGGTAGTGCAACACTCGACGGTGTGATGGAAGTGTGTCCCTCACGACGAAGAACTCAAGATCCATCAGGTATCGCTGGGATACCGGGATTGCATGTAGCCAAAAATTGTCTCTAGATGCTTTCGAGATTATTATTTTAGTTTTAAGCCTGAACAATTATCAAGGATTCTCGACCGTGGTGCTCAGGAATCTGACTTAGACATGATGCAAGACAGGACAGTAACTTGACGAGTATAATCAAAATCAACTACGGGAATACAGGTCATGCAATACAGGCGCTACTAATAACCTTTGTCAGGACAATTACCATAATTCTCAAGTCAGGAGTGCGCTACGTCGATCCATTATCAGGATTATCGGGACCAGGAGTATCAGGGTTACCAGTACAGTATCAGGATTATCAGTACAAGATCAGATTCAGGAGTTCATTTAAAATGTACAATCACTATATCATGTCAGAAAATTAAGATCAATATCAAGAATGTCATGTTCAGAAAATAACCAGGATTAACTAAAATAATAGGATTAAAGAGAACTGGAGAATCATCTAGAGTTAAGCATATTAAAGAGAATACAGGCATACAAGCACAAAAAACAGGCAAGAATATAATATCCACGCACAATGGATCAAAAACCACTATTGGCGCACAAACGGGTATTGGCACACAAATTGGTATTGGCGCACAAATGGCCAAAGACAGATTTGGCACACAAATCACTAATTCGGGAAATTCTGGCACACTTTGATACAAAAGTGTGCCGATGTCACTCCCCGTTCCCACTATACATATTTAGAACGTATTTCACTTTAGCATGGTTGCATGTGCATGAAGACTAGACCCATTCTTTGGTTTAACCTGGTTCATAGTTTATTTTGTGGGTTGGTTCAACTCATGAAAGTCTTTGGTTCAACCATTAAACCTTAGCATATATAAACCAATATTTCATTCTCTCTCTTCACTTCTTCATTTCTTCCTCTTTCTTTAGCTTTCTTTCCCCATTTCATAGGCAAGTACACCTTGCTTGAAAAATAGAGAAAGCCTCCATATTATTGTTCCATTATTATTATTATGTGTTTCTAAGCATTTTTAGTTCTTAGAGTTTTCTGTTTTGATAGATGGATTAGTGTAGATCTATATTTCTAACTTAGGTTTTTATTAGATTTTATGAGTTTTTTTTGTTTTGATCTATTAAACTTGTGTCTTCCAAAATCAGTTTTTGCTACATGTTAGATCTTTCGATTTAGAGCATTTTGGCTTTTGGTTCACTTGATTTTGACTTAAAATAAGATTTTTATGAAGAAAACAAGATTTTAGTTTTGGGGGTTTTGCCATGGCCGAACCTGCTGTTGGAGAAGATGAAGTATTCATGCGGCCAGTGAGCTATGCGGCTAAGAGTGCTATGCGGCCCGAGAGGTCTATGCAGCTGAACTCTTGTCGCATACTGACAGCATGCATCCATCTTGTTGGACGCATGACTACTGATCTACACAAGTGTCCTTGAACACTTTGTGCATTCACTCGTTGAACGAATAAGAAATTCGCTTAGTCCAAAGGACACTCTATGCGTCATCGAACTCCATGTGATATCGAACTTATGCGACAAGCAGAGAATTCGGCCACCTTCCCTTGGACGCATGACTCTAAACTTTGGCGCATCCATGGTGCGTCTTTCTTTGGTTTTGTCTTTTCTTCTTGACATACTTTATGTCACATCATACTTTATGTCACATCATTGACACTTTATTTATTTCTTGCCGCTTTATCACTTAACCCGAGGAGTACACCTTAGCCCTAACTCTATGTTGCATGACTCCATGTGGCATCGAACTCCATGCGGCATGACTCTATGCGGCATGACTCCATGCGACATGATTTTATGCGGCCAGGATTGCCATACAGCCTGACTTCTCTTGTGGCCTAAAGACCCATGCGGCCCTGCTTGTTGATCGAATATTTTCTGGATTCATGTGACCCTACGTTTAATTGGTAATTGGACTCGAATACTGTATCCATGTTGAAACTACTATTGCCTGATAATTATTCATGTTTTCATGTGCGCCGAGATACGACACATCATGTCATGTGTTAAGTGATTATATTTGGGTTGTGCATCAAGAATGCCTCCAAATTCCTAAACACGTAATATTATAAATATGAACATTGTTTTCCCAGCACGGGCATAATAAGAGAGTCGAACAACCAAAGCGTGGCTAGGATATTTGATTGTATAAATGTTGCATACACGCTCGGATGAATCCATATATGACTTCCATGGATTCGTATCTAGCGTGCCCGTACTGTAAACCCCCTCACCCAAAAATAGGTATTTTGTGTGTATTTGTATTTCGTGTATTTGTTTTAGATTATTTTTTAAAACAAATAAAACCCAATGATTTTATTAGGACACTTCACCATGGTTTGGACATTAATAAAATAGGATGGCCCCAAAATCTGTATCTTCCTTCATAGGAAATAGCCTACACAGGAGACACTACTTGTAAGATCTTTTTGTGGCACAGAAATTTGACCCATTGGTGTTAGTATGACATTAGTGTAACGACCATAGATTATGTGTTAATTATTTAGGTAATTTATATATAATTTATTTGTTACCTATTTTGACCCATTGGTGTTACCTATTTTGAGGATAATCATTTAATTAATTACTTAGTTAAATTGGTTGATACAATTATTTGATTTATATAATTAAATAAATATCTAATTACAAAATATTTCATAAAATATTTTGAGAGTAGAACTTTATTAAAGCTTTACAAAATAATTTTCTAGAATTTATGTTCTGTGCAAATATTATTTTTGAGATTTTTAACATCATCTATATATGTAAATATATATATATATATATATATATATATATATATATATATATATATAGTTAGTAAAAATAATAATGATAACGATAGTAGTAATAATAATAATATTATTATTATTATTATTATTATTATTATTATTATTAGTAAAAATAATAATAATGTAAATAAAAAGAAAAACAAAAGAAAAAAAATGAATAAGAAAAGAGAATAAAATAAATTTCTTAATATAAATCCTAATACTAAAAACCTTAAATAAATACAACTAAACTTAAAACTAATTAACCTAACAAACCCTAACCCAAACCCTATTCCTAATATTTTTCCCCCATCACAGCACCCGCTCACGGCTCCCTCTCTCTCCCTCTTTATATATATATATATATATATATATATATATATATATATATATATATATATATATATATATATATATATATATATATATACATTACACATATATTACAACCATCAATCCAAACCCTAACCCCGCCAAACGGGACCGTCTCGTCGTGTACCAATTGTACCAAAAGGCACGTATGGTATATTCTGACGTATGTGCTTTCGCAAAAATTGATTCGGACGTGTGTGCGCGTCGGAATCAACCCGTATACGTAAAAAGTCTCTGTATAGTAACTTTTGCAAAATACCACACCAATTGTGTACTCTCTGTCATGCCCCAATCTTCCGCAAGCTTAATAGTCCCCGTTGAACGTGAATCACCACATTGCAGCTCTCCCGCGGGACACTCGTTCTCTTTGGGACATGATGCCGTACGAGCCTGGAGTTGCGCTCGTACAAGGCGATGTTGTTAAACACCAAAGTTATCATTGAAACAACCAAGTTGCAACGAAAGTCAAGTATTGTGTACCAAGCAAACATTAGAGTAATACGCAGCGAAGCTCTTAATAGGGTCCAAATAAAATGCCACGAAGGCAATGCCACGAAGGCGATGGAATACTCTTGCTCTTTCTCTAGCCCACAAAGGTACTTACAGTTCATACATCATGTCCCGTATATCCAAGCAGCGCCACTACACCTGCGTACCTAAAATATTGTCCACAAACGTGGGTCAGTACACAGCCGTACTGGTGAGTGGGGTAACCCACTCGTCTAAGCCGACACTAAGTAAATAGTGAATGCAAACAGTTATATTATGATCTTTCTAGTTGAATCCTAGATTTATTTCATGGCATATAGATGACATGTTAAGGAAAGCTGTAAAGCAGTTTAAGCAACTATAAACTTGCATAAGAAGATAGTGTTTATCCAGACTGTAGAACTTAGAGGCCCATACCCCCATCTGGTCGACTAGAGACTTAGACAAGGAGTTATTATGGCAACTGTAGAGGCACAACACCGGACGAGTCTTATATTCTTTGTGAACTTGAATTATTTTGTACCTTTTCCTTATCATAAGCCAACGTACTAATATTTTCTGTACTACCTCGACTTATGCTGCTATTATAGCCTAGTTTTGCAAGCTTATTTTTTTATCGAGCTTGTTCATGACATATGTATCATTGGGTCGACACACTAATATGATTGTCTATTTAGAATCGGTGTATTATGGTTTGATCAACCTTAGTGCGCTTGGTTCGTTCTTCGCATAACTACTTTACATGGATTGAGATACAATTGACTCATCTTGTTATATGAATATACCTGCCCTCTAGACAGGTCAGAGCATATCATATCAGGTACATAACTTTTTTGATATTAGCATGCAAATAGGAATTTACCAAAATAAGATTTCAATCCACAACTGCCTTGACAACTGCCTTTTGAATTCTCTAATCGCTTTGAACCCCGTACTTGTATTCTATCACCTCCTCCTTAAATTCTTTATTATTGTTTTTCGTCTTCCCCTATTTCGGAAAGACAAAATCTCGTGCTTGGTATAAGTTTGATACACGGAGAGTACTAGATATACCCCATAGGCCAATCATATTACTTTGTGACTATCTTTTGTAATTAAGGGCATATCACATGTGATATATTTGTTATTACAATTTTTGAGGATGGAATAACGCGATTAAATAATTTGAGGAATATTTTTCTTAAATGTATAGCCTTATGTGATATATGGATAAATTCTAAGTTGGATAAAAATTGCATTGTCAACTTGAGGTAAAAAAAAAATTTTAGATTGTGATCAAGTAAGATTAGATTAAGAGATTTAAGTCATTTTAATTTTGAAAATTTTTAGAAGAATGATTAAGATGATGAGGATTTAATAAATTTTAAAATCTTGATATTGCGGACCAAATATTTATACCTCGAGCACATGATTTAAATTTTGAATATTGAAGGTGAATCATCGATTTAAATTTTGAGGATAAATATAGAAATTTAGACTTGAACAATTGGTGAATTAGATTTAAAATTTTATAATTTGAATTAAAAGTTGAATTTTGATTATTGGATCACCTATTCGAAATATTGAGGATAGAAATTAAATTTAAAATTTGAAGAGTACAAAATTCATAAGTTGAGAATAGGAATAAGATTTGATTAGAATTGGGTATTGTTCAAAGTCCAGAGGAAATTATGATAGTTGAAAATTGTGATATAAATTGTGATGTGGAATGTCATATAGATTTGAATTAGATTTGGATGTTGATGATTTAAAAATTCAGAATAGATTACGATTGGTTGAATTTTGAATTAAACAGTGGTTAATCTAATTTTGAAGTGAGTGTGATGGATTTAAATAGATTTGGTTATTTAAATTTTTGAAAGAGATTGCGATAAACTTGCCTTATATACGAATGTGAAAGATTTAACAAATTATTCCTTATTTTTAATTTTGAGGGCAAAATTCTTTTAAGTTGGGTAGATTGTAAACCCCCTCACCCAAAAATAGGTATTTTGTGTGTATTGGTATTTCGTGTATTTGTTTTAGATTATTTTTTAAAACAAATAAAACCCAATGATTTTATTAGGACACTTCACCATGGTTTGGACATTAATAAAATAGAATGGCCCCAAAATATGTATCTTCCTTCATAGGAAGTAGCCTACACAGGAGACACTACTTGTAGGATCTTTTCGTGGCACAGAAATTCGACCCCTTGGTGTTAGTATGACATTAGTGTAACGACCATAGATTATGTGTTAATTATTTAGATAATTTATATATAATTTATTTGTGGTTATTTTTTAATTTTAACTTCTCTACAATTAGCCTCCCATAATTTCCCGTGCCAAGTTTGGCATTTTTCCTTTTATAGATGTGCATATTATTTACTATTACCTATTTGGAGGATAACCATTTAATTAATTACTTAGTTAAATTGGTTGAAATAATTATTTGATTTATATAATTAAATAAATATCTAATTATAAAATATTTTATAAAATATTTTGAGTGTAGAATTTTATTAAGGCCTTACAAAATAATTTTCTAGAATTTATGTTGTGTGCAAAAATTATTTTTGGGATTTTTAACATCTATATATGTAAATATATCTATATATAAATAAATATATAGTTAGTAAAAATAATAATAATAATGATAGTAGTAGTAATAATAATAATAATAATAATAATAATAATAATAATAATAATATTATTATTATTATTATTAGTATTATTATATTATTATTATTATTATTACTATTATTATTATTATTATTAGTAGTAGTAGTAGTAGTAGTAGTAGTAATAATAATGTAAATAAAAAGAAAAACAAAAGAAAAAAATGAATAAGAAAAGAGAAGAAAACAAATTTCTTAATATAAAGCCTAATACTTAAAACCTTAACTAAATAACAACTAAACTTAAAACTAATTAACCTAACAAACCCTAACCTAAACCCTATTCCTAATCTTTTCCCCCCATCACAGCACCCGCTCACGGCTCCCTCTCTCTCCCTCTTTACATATACATATATATATATATATATATATATATATATATATATATATATATATATATATATATATTACAACCATCAATCCAAACCCTAACCTAACCCTAACCTTACCCAGCCCGCGTCCCGCCAAACGGGACAGTCTTGTCGCGTACCAATTGCATCGAAAGGCGCGTATGGTATATTCTAACGTATGGGCTTTCGCGAAAATTGATTCGGATGTATGTGCGCGTCGGAATCAACCCGTATCCGTAAAAAGTTTCTGTATCGCAACTTTTGCAAAACATCACACCATTTTGTGTACGCTCATCAGAATATGACGAAACTTACTCATTGGATTCGTGGTATCACGCTGGTCTTGTGACCAAAGTTTCCCATAATTCTGAGACAGTTGACCAAGCCGCCTATTTGCGGGCCCCACTGTTGACTTTAGGGTAAATTTGTGATCTGCTCACCGAAATCCAAATTTGGACATACCGTTGAGTTCGTATTGACGTTTAGAATTTGTTTGACCTATAATTTATCCTTTTTAGAGAGCTTTATATCTGGCACGCTTTTCGGTGCAAAGTGGCCCACATATAGACCCCGCTTTGATCCAAAATTACCGTTTTGCTCCTATGTCCAAATTGGACGAAAGGGTAGGCTTTTCTGACCATTTTGCTATTTTGGAAATGTTGGTGATGTTATTTCAGCATCCGGAGACGTTTATTCGGAGGCCATAGTTTCTGATCCTCTGTACTTGACGTCTAGACGCTTATATTATGCAGCTTTCTTACCAGGCAAGTATACATTTCCATTGTACTGTGATTTACATTCCATATGATGCATGCATTTTATTTTTGTCATTTAGTTCATATATTTTAACTGCTATATAAACTGCGCGTCCAAGAATAACTTGGGTGCAACGACGGTGGCGTCGTATTTTATCTTTATGATTTTTGTGGATAAGATTTAGTTATGTCCTGTGACTTATAATAATTATATACCACTTGTAAATTATTGTTCATAATACAGCGTACGTATGTGTTATGGTTTTCATATATTGGAGTCTCCATATACATACGGCTAGCATGCTTACGTATTCCTAGTCCTACATATTTTGGGACTGGGGCGTGACATGTACCTTGTACGATATCTTAAGAAAAATTCTCATTTGACCACGCCTTGAGATTTCAAATATAACCTAGGAATAATTAGGTAACTAAATATGATAGTAATATTTGGAGGGAACAGTATCCTGAGAAACCTTCTCACAGAGATTCATTCTAAGTGCGTTGTGGGCTGGCCACCACAGATACTATATATCATCTGCCTTAGTGGAGTGCAGTATCTGACTTATTATTATGCCGAGCCACTATTTCAATATAGGAACACTGGAACCACTAATACCGTATTTTTAGCTCAGTGGCCCTACCGGGGACTGGTGCATCTTGTAAGTGCTTATTTTATTATATTGATTCGGTTAACTCATGTTCGACACTGGAGTAATCTGAGGATACTTATTATGCATTATTCTGAGATAACCTCAGACTCCACAAAATAGCAAGCCGTACAAATGATTGCCGAGTAAGAAATGGAATTATTTGTAATTATATTATTTCAGCTAGTAGCCTAGGGAAATGGACTATCATAGTGTGAGGGTTCAACTATTATCCTTGTTTGGTTATTGGGTTGAGCCTTACCACTAGGATATGTCAGGGACCTAAGTTACGATACTGAACCTATGTAATATTATATTATTTTTCTTAGGTTTTTGTTTCTCCATTTTGTGCTTCCTTTGTGGTACTTGCTATTTGGGTCTAACCCCAGTGGTTTTGTATAGCCACGTTTCGAGCCAGTACCTAAGGATCCAGCGTTCTTTCTCCTAACTCATGGCGCGCACCAGAAATATGGTCGCAGGGGATAGCGAGTAGATTTTTTCTTCTTCCCTGCTCGTCTTGCACATTTACTTCTTTTGGGCGTTTAGCCACCGGCACCTGTTAGCCGGCTAGTCTGGACATTAGTTTTTCTCACATGATTGTATTAATTCAGACTATAGTTTAATCACTGTCATGTACTATTTCTACTTTTCTAACTTCTTATTTTAGCACAGCTAGACTCGAAGATATTTTGAGAAAGCGTTAGGAATACCATATTGCTTATCATATATACCCTATGCTTACTGTTTCTTATTTGAATGATTGAGACATAGAAGTTCTTGACCATAGGAGACTTGATTGTAGCATGCACCCCCTTGTCTTATGCAGCCGTGATCATCGTACGACGTACCTTGTATGGGGTAGCTGGCCATGTCTGTCTCCGTTTTCGGTACTGGGGCATGACAAGGTTTTAGTGGTGGCCCATGCATGTCTAATCTTCAGACTTGTAGGTGTCATGGTCATAGGAGTCTCAATCAAACACGATCCTTCTTGAAACTATAAATACGTACTCTTCAATACTCAGCTTGGATTTTCCAAGATTGGTTGCTTCCTTGTTCCTTCTCGTCCTGTGCTTATTGGTTCTTGTGCTTTTCTTTAGGGCTTCTCGTTCCCCCAATTTTGCATCAACAAGAGAGGCATCGTTGCCAGTGGAACAAGATCATGTGGAACCTCAACTAAGGATCTGAGTTGAACCCACGATGAATGGGACCGAGCAGCAGGCTCCAGGTATTCCCGTACCTCCCGCAGTACCGGAAGCACTGGATACCCCAGCCTTTCTAGAGATTATTCGTAGATTATTGGCTGCACAACAATACCAGATAGTGGTGCAACAACAACAACAACAACAACAACAACATCAGCAACAACAACTCCAGCAGCAGGAACAAAATATCCTATTGAACCAAGGGTTGCAAACGACCCTAGAACGAGACGAGAGAACAAACTCTGGGATATTTGTTAGATTTTGCAGAATGAACCCCAGATACTTCGATGGCACGGTAGATGCAATCACGGCAGATGATTGGCTCCAAGATATTGAGACTATTCTGACAGCAGCTAAAGTTTCGGCCGAGGAACAAGTTGACTTGGTTCGCCTACAACTCCAAGATCTGACAAGAGATTGGTGGGCTACTATGGAGGTAGGACTGAGACATCATATTTTATGGGAGAATTTTAGGACCCAATTCAAATCAAAGTAGAGTTGCAACAGAGGTTCATTAACCTCAAGCAAGCTGAAAGGACGATAGATGACTATGCGAAAAAGTTTTGCCGGCTAAGAAAATTTGCTCCAACCATGGTGGCAACAGAGTTGGAGATAGCAATGAGGTTCCAGTAGGGACTTCACTTGGAGATCTTGCATATAGTAGAGGTGCACGACTACCAGACTTTCGAGGTGGTATTGATAGCAGCCAAGAGAGTCGAGCTTACTTCTCAAAGGATGGCATCAAGGAGAGTAGATCGGAAGAGGCCTCATGGATAGAACAAAGAGGGAGGACCAGTACCCTAAACATCAGCACTATCACCTGACGTTCGTATACATAATTCAGCACTGCAGAGGGTGGCAGTTCCAATAGTGACAGTACCAACTCGGCAATAGCAGATGAGGCAGCAGCAACAACAACAACAACAACGACGACGGAGAGCGCCAACATATTGTACATACTGTGGTAAGGGAGGTCATACCCGAGTTGTTTGTTGGGCAGCTAACAAACTATGTTTGAGATATGGGAGCCCTGGTCACAAGATTGCCATATGCCCATTGATGTAGAGGCTATGAGGTCCAGTACAACAGTTGAATTGCCAACTCTAAGGGCAGTACAACAAGGAGGACTAGCAGTAGTAGCATGTCCTTTGGCTCAGCGTCCGTTGCTGATACAGGCACAGCTTTATAGGCAACAACAGCATAATTAGTAGGGGCCGCAATCACGGCAGCAAGGAAGATAGCAGCAGGGAGCTCAACAAGGCCAAGGGCAGGCACTCACCTTGTCTTTGGAGGAAGCATTGGCGTCGAGCGATGTAGTGGAAGGTAACATTTTTGATACAAACTTTCCTGCCATAGTTTTATTTGATTATGGAGCTTCGCACTCATTTATATCATCACAATATGCGATATACATTGGATTAAAGTTAGAGGCCTTCTCAACGAAGCTGAATATACTCACTCGCAATGGGATCGTAGAAGTTAGTAGGGTGTGCCTAGCATGTCCAGTCGTAGTATGTGGGCATCTATTACCTGCAAAGTTGATCGAGTTCCCTATGGATAACTTTGATGTTATCTTAGGCATGGACTGGTTGAGAGACAGTCATGCAACGATAGACTGTCATGAGGGTAGAGTGTTGTTTAGAATTCCTGGTCTAGTAGAGTTTGTCCTTAGCAGAATAGCAAGAGACCAGCACAAGGAAGGAATCGCAACCACAGAAAAAGAAGCAAACCTGCTGTCCAAGATAGTTGAAGAGTTCATGGACGTCTTTCCTAATGATCTTCCAAGATTACCCCCAGTTAGGGTAGTAGAGAACTGTATAGAGTTGATGTTAGGAGAAGAAATAGTATCCCAGAAGGTGTATCCAATGTCACCATCAAAACTTAATCAGTTATATCAACACGTGAAAGAACTAAAAGCAAAAAAGTTTATTCGGACCAGGGTATCACCATAGGGAGCACCAGCGGTATTGGTAAAGAAGAAGGATGGATCGACACGGTTGTGTATGGATTATAGGCGGCTTAATTGTAGAAGCATAAAAAATACGCTGTAGAGTTATACGCAGTATTTTAGTGCTGGGCGGCATAAAATATGACTTCAGAGCCATCGGCGTACAACAGGGCTTCATCGCTAGTACAGCGTAAAATATAAGCCCCAGGACAATCCGCGTAATATAGTGTTTCCACGCTGCTTCAGCGTAAAAAGGTTTTTACATCGCCACTTTGGCGTAAAACCTGCTCGCTTTTAATGCGGTAGAAAGTTGTACGGGGAACGCTTCATATTCCTCGAATGAACCTGTCAGATCATGAGTGAACCTGACTCCTGACAACGAGTACCGCACAACTATCCAGACAACGACTGTAATGATGGTGCGGCACAGAGACCCAAACCGTCGTTTAGTGACATTTCCCTGATACAAAGTGCTTTTACGCATACAAGGGAATACGCTGCCTAGTTTTACACAGGCAGATGTGAGCTTTACGCTCAGCAGAAGACAAAACGAACTGCCACGTCAAAAGCTGCTCTTCGTACAGAGCTTGAGACACGTCTCTGCATTTAATGCTCAGAATGGTGGCAGATCTCTGCATTAAATGCACGAGATTTAGTTCTATTTTTAAAAGACTGGGCGAGCCATAATTACGGCTAATACGTCCACATCATCACCTCTGCATATTACGCCATCAGGCTATTTTCAGCTATAGGAGCACGCTGTACGCTATCTCCTTGAAATACGCCTCCGGGCTATTTTCAGCTATAAGGAGCACGCTGTACGCTATCTCCTTGGAATACGCCAACTTAGGCTATATTTGCATTTGTGCGTGATAAGGCTATGTGGTCCAGAATACGCTCAAGGCCTCAGTCAAAGAAGGAGGATCGGCTATCTTCTACGCTAGCTACCTATCCATGCAGCATCAGGCTTCTACGCCTATAAGGCTTCTACGCCTATTTGGCTTCTACGCCAACCTGACAACAATTTGGCTTCTACGCTATGGTGACAGTTATTGGCTTCTACGCCAACCTTTTCTACACAAGGGGCAGTTACCTACGTGGCTTGCATGTCGTGATCTTCATAGCAGTTATACGCATTATCTCTTAATGGGACACGCATCACACGCAGATTCAGAAGATAATTTATACGTGGGTGGCAGTTATTATAACCGCCTCGTAAAAAGTGCCATACTCTCCACTATTTGGCTTATACGCTGACTGGACGGTTATTGTCACTAAAACCCTATAAATAGATACCTCTATTGACAGAGGTCAAAAAGGTCAAAAAAAGATCAAAGAAATCGAAGAACAGAGAGAGAAGAGCTCAGACAGAGAGTAGTGATCGACGATTTTGGCATCGGACATCTACTCCCTCTTACAATCTTTGAAGCATCTCCTTCTTCTACAGCACTTCTTCATCATCGTGTGGTCCAAGAGATAAAGTGATCGACTGCAGATCAGACTCCTATAGCAATATTTACCCAGATTAAAATTTGTACTTGACATCCTCGTATAGGATTAATTATACTTCTTGTTTGTAAACCTAAGAAAGGGTTTTGTATAAACCTAGTTTTATTTCTTCCGTTTATTATCAAACACAAGATGGCGACTCTGCTGGGGACCTCTTTCTCATCTGACGAGAAAGCAATTGCTCAACACGATACAGTATCAGTTGGATCAATGAAGAAGACCTTGGTCGTCCAGTTCGACCAGTCCGCCTACGAAGATATGCTTCGAGCAGGGGGTAGCTCTCACTCTCTCTCCGTCCAAGACAACAGGAAACTGCGTAAAGTCTGGATGCCCCGGACATCCCCTACCATTCCTGCCGACTCTCTGGTTTCTCCGACCAACAAGGTTGTAGCTTAGCAACCTTCGTGCTCCGCGCGTAAAGCTCTGTCTCCCGTCTATGACGTGGCAGACAAAACTTCTGACAATGCCTCAGTGCTAGTCCAAAAGTCTACTCTGTGCCCCGCGCGTAAAACTCTGTCTCCCGTCTGTGACATGGCAGACAAAACTTCTGACAATGCCTCAGTGCTAGTCCAGAAGTCTACTCCGCGCTCTGTGCGTAAAATTCAGTCTCCCGTCTGTGACGTGGAAGACAAGATTTCTGATAATGTCTCAGCGCCAAATCAGAAATTCCAAATGCACTCTGCACGTAAGAATGCATCTGCCCTCCGCGGAAAAGCAGATGGTCCCTGCAATCTATGCAAGGGAAAACAAGTGGCGGACTTCTTAACTTCTCGGCCTTTACGCCAGCAAGAGAAGAATTTGCCCGCCGTCCAGATTACGCGAGAAGCTGATGGCCGATTGAGGACCTCTTCAATTGTACGCCAACTTGAACAGAGTTCCAAATTACGCCAGATTAAACCCCTCAGCATAAAGAAAACCCGGTTTATGGAGAGACACACTCCTCGGGGATTATCTGCTACTCAAATGGCTAACCTGTTGTATACGGGTGGCAGGGAAAAATTTATGGTTCACAATATCCGCATGCCAACTGATGTAAACAAGAGGGATAAGCCTTCTTCTTCTTCTTCTGTAAATCCTCCTGACTTGCATGAATATCTGATCCAGAAACGTAAGGATATGGGATCTTCCAGCATGTCTATTACACCTCCTAGGGAGCACTATTATAATAGTCATAGGATTGTAGTTAATTATTGCTATTCTGAAGCAAAACAGTCAGTTTTTGACCGATTGAACTACTCTCTGTCTTTCCAGGAAGAAGAGCCTGCACATGCATCAGTGAACATGGCTTCGCACGTTCCTAGAGGAAGGTCAAATTTATGACGCCATCCCTCTAGAACTCCAAGCCAAAGAAGATTCAACAAACTCCTTGAGAATATTGAAGCTGGGGTGTTTCAAAATACACGTTCGAGGTCACGACAACCGGCTTCATATTCTTCTGATTCCGACACTGGGGGTCGCCGATTTCCTAAATCAGATGCTGAAAGTATAGAGTCATTCTCTACAGAGACCTATACTAGCCCTTTAATGACATCCAGAGAAATGGGAGTCTATGCCATTGGAGATGAACGCAAAGAAGCTTCCCCATCAGGAAGCACTGAGCAACGCATCGCTGTGTTGGAGATATCTCTGAAAGAGATACAATCCATGATGGAGAATATGCATCAGATGATGCTGACTCAACACACAGCTACTATGGCTCAAGCATCAGTCCCTTCAACTCAGATACGTGTGGGGGTGGATTTACCACCATCCAACGCGAATCAGGAGCCTGCTCTAGATCAAGAGTCAGCAGCTCCCCCACTTCCTAACTTGGAGAATGTATTGCCTCCTGTTGGAGTTGCAGTACAACCGATCTCTCATCACTCCGCGGTCCCTCTACCGGCTGAAGATCCAATGCAGGCAGTGCGAGAGTTGAAAGCCCAATTTGATGCCTTAAAGCACAAAGATCAGCTCAAGAAATTGGGAATCAACCAGCCGTACCCAGCTATCTGGGATGAGGTCCCTTTCCCTCCTAAATACAAACCATAGACTATGGCTTTGTTTGAGGAAAAGACATCACCGAGCCAGTACATGAACTACTTCAGTATGATGACGGTGTTATTGCAAGGGAATGATGCCCTTCTCACTCGAGTATTCAAAGGCTGTCTCTCGGGAGTAGCTTATCAGTGGTACCGTAGTCTTGCGGACAACTGTATTACTTCCTTTGAAGATTTCAAGACTTTGTTCTTCGCACGATTCTTCGAAGGAGGGATGGAAATGTCTATGTCCTCTCTCATCGAAGTGAAGCAGAAGGAAAAAGAGAACGTTCGCACTTTTATCGAATATTTTCGTCAAGCCACTTTGCAAATGCCTCCGGGAGTTCCAGACTCAGCATTGGTGGACATTTACAGGAAGAACCTTCTTTCGGTGATCTCGATATTCACAGGTCCATATCAGTTCCATAATTGGCCCTCGTTCATCATCTCAGCGGTAGCCGCTGAAGACAACAGTCGGAAGGCGCATGATAATGGCATCATGATCTCTGCCTCCGATAGAGGTAATAGGTCATCTTCCAACAGCGACCATCCCCGTGGTTCCAAAGAAAAAGAAGCTCTGGCGATCAATACGTCCAGGCAAAAGACTGCGGCAACCACACAGACAAAACCTGGGGCTTCCAGGCCCATTGAAGTGTACTCTTTCGACGACGATGATATATCAAGCATATTCGAGTGTGTAGTCAAAAGTGACAAGATTACCCTCCCTGAGGTAAAGTGGCCTAATGAAGTCGACAGTACCAATAACCCCAAGTACTACATTTTCTATAGATACATACATCACCCCACAAAGGCGTATAATGTACTGAAGAGGAAAATCCAGGAGTTGATCGATGCTAAGGCCATCACTCTGCGCAACAGCGAGAAAATGGTCACAGCCAACATGATCTCTCTGCAATTTGGCAATCTGCCTCCTCAAGAAGTTCCGGATGGTGTTGTACCTATTTCCCAGACAACAATGAAAATCGTTAATCTCCCTCCAGCCAGGGGTCAAAATCATGACCTGGTACCCCTAACTACCCAGCGGGGCAAGATTATGTGGGTTCATCCAGATCTGGTGTCAGAGATCGAGGAAGAGACTCAAGCTGCCAAGGCTATGTCTAAGAAGAGTTCGAAGCATAAACTATGTCATACGGTTGTGGTATCCTCGACATCAGAAGAAGAGGTTTTGGCTACTGGAACCCGTTCAGGGAAAGCCTACCTCAAGGTCTATGGAGGAAGTCAAGAAGAAGCATCGGCAGATGCTTCAACTGCCAAGCCTTCAGAACCGGAACCCGTCATACCAGAGGCCGGTCCTTCGAGACCAACTTCGACGGACAAGGGGAAGCAAAAGGAAGTGCGCTTCGATAAACCTTTGAAGAATATTCAAAGGAAAGGTTTAGAGAAGCCCTATAACTTCGACATCCTGGCCCAGTTGGCTCACACACCAGCCAGATTGTCCATTTTTGAATTACTCAGGCTCTCTAAAGACACTCGTCAAGCCCTGAGTGAAGCATTAATACAGGCTGATGCATACTTGACCCAGCTCAAGTCCCCTGATAAAGAATCTATGGCATGTCCTCAATGCCATACTGTGATGGAGGTGGTCCCGAATATCACTTTCACTCAAGATGACATGCTATTGAAACACAACAAGCATGAAAGACCCCTCTATTATACCGAATATGTCGGTTCCATGGAGGTTGACCGGATTCACATAGATCCGGGATCATCGATCAACATCATTCCTCATAGTCTGCTCAGACCGCTGAGGATTCCTACCAGCGAATTGGCTTAAACTACCACTACAATCGTGGGTTTCAATGCCCAGAAAAGTAAGCCGTTGGGGAAGATTCGTCTGAGGATCCAGATTGGCGACCTCAGATCAGTGGCTACATGTTATGTCATTGATTCAGAGGTATCCTACAACATTCTGCTGGGCAGACGATGGATCCACGACCACAACATCGTGTCTTCGACTCTACATCAATGCTTTAAATATGTATATGCCCAAGGAACAGTACAAACGGAGTTTGCTGACCTTAACCCATTTAAAGGAGTAGAATCCTACTACTCTGATGCCATGTTGTACACCCAAGACTACATGGAGGAGGTGTCAGGCAAAACAGAGGAGGAAACCCATCGGGAGCCAGAAGAACCCCCTGCCGAACAACCTCTGTCAATTAAGGTGAAAGGGCGAACTACTCGTCCAAAAGTCATGGCACCCCTGGCTATCCACCTGAACAAAACTAAGTCAGGAAACAGAGGTGATCCTCTAGTGATCACTTTGAACCAGAAGCCTCCACCCTTGGTCATCAACCTTCGGCGCAACAAGCAGCCGATTGATGTAAATACAACTAGGAACATGGTTTCTGATGATAATAAAGATCCTCTTTTCCAGTACATCGACGCTCAAATTCTTGATTAGGAATCCAATCCCCATAATGATATAGAACCTATAGCACAAAAATTCTTAGAAGCTATAGACTCCTATCATCCATATGTGTAGGAAATAGCGTCACCATCTAATGTCATCACGATATATGGGCCATATGAGGATTCTCTCTTTATGATCCCGGCTACTCGCAACGGTCAGCGTTCAATAGTCTTCGGTCGCATGTGCAATAAACCGACTGTACAAGAAGATTCTCGCAAAATACAGGTCCACAGATATAGCCCGTAAGCTTTAAAGATTATACAAAGTATGGGTTATGACTTGAAGCTGGAACCAGGCCTTAACTACGGGAAAGGCAGGCGAATGCCATTGCACGGTGATCCCTACTGTCAACGAACTCGTTTTGGGTTAGGGTATACCACATCCCTTACAATTTCTGAGTCAAATGAGGATATCTCTTCCTCTTCTCAAGATGGCTCACCATCTTCCGGCTCATCATATGATGATCTCGAACGAGCATTATCAGTAAATACAGTATTGATAGATTCTTTCGAAGCAGACGAACAAGAATCTGAACCATTTGAGAATGACTCTTGGGCTCAGCAAATGGATACACAATGGGAACTCTGGTTCGAGCAGAGAGAACCTCCCACTGAAGATAAAGTTATCCAAATCGACGTTGGGGATAAACTTTCACCAAAGCCGATATTTATTAGTAACAATCTTTCCGAAGAAGAAAGGAAAGAAATAATCCAGCTGATAAGAGAATATATCGACATCTTTGTGTGGAATTATGAGGATATGCCAGGTCTTGATCCAAAAGTGGCTACTCATAAGCTCAATATATTGCCCAATTCAAAGCCTGTGAAACAACATCAACGCTGGTTCTGTCCGGACATAATAGACGCCATTGAAGCGGAAATCAAGAAGTTGATAGCCTGCGGCTTCATCCGGGAAGAACAACATCCCGACTGGATCGCCAATGTTGTCCCGGTCATGAAAAAAAATAGAAAAGTACGTGTCTGCATCGATTACCGAGATCTGAACGCAGCTTGCCCCAAGGATGAATTTCCTCTTCCCATCACAGACGTCATGATCGATAATACATGTAGTTTTGAACGCATGTCTTTTATGGATAGATTCTCAGAATACAATCAAATCAAGATGCATCCTGAAGACGAGAAGCATACTGCCTTCCGGATACCATTGGGGGTATATTGTTATACGGTCATGCCCTTCGGACTGAAAAATATCGGAGCCACGTACCAACGAGCTATGAGTAACATATTCCATGAGCATTTACGCAAAATGGTGGATTTACGTAGACGATATAGCTGTCAAAAGCCGCCACAAGGATAATTACATCTAAGACCTGAAGACAGTGTTCGAGTTAATGCGCCAACATCAACTCAAAATGAATCCTACAAAGTCCTTTCTGGGTGTATCCAGTGGCAAATTCCTGGGATTTGTCATTACCGCCAAAGGCATTCAAGTGGACCCCGATAAAGTCAAGGCCATCTTAGAAATGCGACCACCCCACAATCTGAAAGAACTCAGGGGATTTTAAGGTCGTCTAGCTTATATCCGGAGATTCATATCCAACCTCTCGGGGAGATGTCAGCCTTTTTCTCGTCTCATGAAGAAAGGTGTATCCTTTGTATGGGACAAAGCCTGTCAGCAAGCGTTTAATGATATCAAATGCTACCTCACTAATCCTCCAGTTCTGGTGCCTCCCGTCATAGAAAGACCATTCTTGCTGTACGTTCGAGCAATGGATCATTCTCTAGGACCTCTCCTCGCACAGAAGAACGATGAGGGTCATGAACAGGCTATCTACTATTTAAGCAGGATGATGGTCGAAGCTGAACACTGGTACAATCCAGTGGAAAAAGAATATTTGGCCTTAATGTTCGCCATTCAGAAAACGCGATACTATATCACAGGACAGACTATTCATATCATCTTCAAGATCAATCCTCTTCGGGTATTGATGAACAAGCCAAGTATTCTCAATTCCCGACTCGCAACTTGGGTGATGTTATTAACACTGTATGATATGGTATACGTCCCCCAGAAGACCATCAAAGGCCAAGCATTGGCTGATTTCCTAGCTGCTCATCTGATTCCGAAAACCTCCAGATTATACGAGGACATTCCCGACGAAGTTGCAGAGTGTAATTCCGCAATGGAAGATGATACCTAGCAGCTATTCTTCGATGGTGCCTCCAGGACTGGTCCCAGGGAAAATATGGTTTCAGGAGTAGGAATTGTCCTGGTCACTCTTGATAAACTCATCATCTATCGAGCATATTCTCTTAGCGAACCCTGCTCTAATAATGTGGTAGAGTATAATGCCCTACTCATCGGACTCCAAGTCGCTAAAGAATTGGACGTCGAATATCTGGAAGCTTTCGGTGATTCTCTGCTGATCGTCAATCAAGTCAAAGGAATATATGAAGTCCGTAATCCAGACCTTATTCCTTATCACCAAGCAACGATCGAGATAGCCATGTCTTTCAAAGGGTTCTACCTAGAGCATGTGCCTCGATCTCAGAATCTGAAAGCTGATGCCCTGACCAGTCTAGCTATTCCTATAAGAAGGCAGAATTCGGTGATCCTTCTTAACAGAGATTTATTCTGTGTGAAAAAATAGCTTTCACATAGAACGCAGCTACGCTGTGAACACAGATCTTCCAAAGAGAGATTGGAGAAGTCCCTTTATAGATTTCGTAGTATACGAAATCTTATCGAAGGATCCTAAAGAAGCAGTATCCGTCAAAAGACGATCATCACGCTTCTATTTTGATGCTTCTTCACAATGTCTATATCGCCGGACTTATGACGAACTATTATTACGATGTCTCTCTGATGATGAAGCACAGCGGATTATCCGTGAAGCTCACGACGGCATATGCGGAGCACATCAATCCGGTCCTAAGCTACAGGATCGTATCAGGAGGATCGGTTATTACTGGCCTACTATGATCACAGATACAATAAAATATGCAAGACAATGCAAAGCCTGCTAGGTTCATGTAGATTTTATACATCAACCTTCTGAACATTTACATCCTACAGTGGCATCCTGGCCTTTTGAAGCATGGGGTATGGATATCATTGGTCCTATTCACCCGTCTTCTTCCAGAGGTCATCGGTTCATATTAGCTATCACGGATTATTTCTCCAAATGGGCAGAGGCAATCCCCCTTGCTGAGGTGAAGACATCTAACGTGATCAGCTTCATTAAGCATCATGTCATTTATCGCTTTAGGATTCCCCAAACGATAATTTATGACAACGGGCCTCAATTCATTAGCCAAGTGTTCCACCGATTTTGCGATAAAAATCGGATACAAAATATGGCCTCTACGACATACAATCCTGCTGCTAATGGTTTGGTGGAAGCTTTCAACAAAACCATTATCAAACTCTTAAAGAAGTTCGTCTCTTCGAACAAAAGAGATTGGAATAAGAAGCTAGGAGAATGTCTCTGGGCATACCGCACAACGGTACGAGCACCGACGGGTTGTACCCCATTCTCGCTGGTTTACGGGAGTGAAGCAGTTCTCCCCATCGAAATTCAAATTTTGTCACTCAGGATAGCAGTGGCTAATAAGTTAACTCAAGAAAAGAATGACCTATTAAGGCTTCAAGAGCTAGAAGGATTAGATGAAAAATGCCTCCAAGCTCAACAGCACATCACGTTCTACCAGGCACGCATTTCCAGAGCTTTTAATCAAAAAGTAAAGAAAAGAGTGTTCAAAGTTGGCGAGCTAGTTTTAGCCGTGAGAAGGCCAATGATTATTACTCACAAGAGTAAGGGTAAATTCCAACCCAAATGGGAAGGCCCTCATGTGATCGAGACGATGTTCTCAAACGGCGCTTACAGATTAGCTAAGCCTAATGGAGACTTGTTAATGGCTCCTATCAACGACAAATTCCTGAAGAGGTACTATGCTTAATCTCCGTTGCTCAACAAAGTATAGTGGAGATCTCATTCTGACAATACTACTTCCAAAACAAAACTAGTTGGATCATATTCTATCATGTCCATATAACCTCTGAATAGATATGTCCAACTAATTTGGAACATCAAAACCTATCACGTCCATATTACCTCTGATAGTATTTTGTATACAAATTTAGTTAGATCATATTCTATCATGTCCATATAACCTCTGAATAGATATGTCCAGCTGAAGCTTACCGAAAGTATATCACGTCCATATTACCTCTGATATCACTTTCATCCTAGCCTATCATTTATATTCCAAAATGATGGGTCCACAAAGTCAGATAAAGCCTCTTTATTATTCCCAAAAAGAGCAAAATTACATAGAAAAGCAAAAGGTACATCATTTGGGAGGAGCAGTTAAGTCGCGAATCTGCTGCGCCAGAGTAACCATTCTCTCATCCATGGAGTTCAAAATGTCTGCGCGAGCCCGCTCCAATCTTGCCACCTCATTGTTCAAAGCAGATATCTCGGACCGAGCATATACAAAACCTGCATGGATGACACCCACATGCGTCAGGTTCTGTTGAACAGTCTCCATTTGACCCTTCAGCATATCTCGAGATGCCGACAAAGAGAGAGCCTTCTCCTCTGCCTGAGCGAGTTCATCTTTAAATTTGTGGACCCTCGCTGCCTCTTCCTCATATTCGGCCTCGCACTGAGTCAACTGGGAAATGACATACTCCAATTCGGCACGCTCTTGATCCATCTCCTGCTGCTGTTCCTGGACGAATTTGTTCAGAGATTCCATTTGCCCAGCAAGCTCTGCAGTTAAGGAGTCATACCTAGCTTGAAGGAGATCATCAATGCTGCCTCGAGATAGCTGCAAATAATCGTTAATGGGTTGTTCCAAACCATTAACTATTTGCTCCAGTGCATCAGCTCTCCCAGCGTCGTTGAAATCTCTGATCGGCGCTATCGCAAACTGGGAGGACCTCCGCAAAGCCTCAAAGCCTAGATTATTCTCCAGCACCATCAATATCAGCGTTCTCAAAGTGGTGTAGAAAATACTAGTATACTACTCAATCAGTATGGCGAGATCCGAATGGACGCTGGGAGTGGCTGCAATATCGGTGAATCCCCCTCTAGGAATGACTGCAAACGATGTTGCCACAGTCGTCGCCTCAATAGATGGTGCGACAAAAGAAGAAGCGCCAACAATGGACGAAGTAGCCGGCATACTCAAAGGAGGCATTGTCGTAATGACAGGTTCATCTTTCTCTCGAGATATCGGAACCATTTCAGGCGAGCTGGCACCCGAAAACGTTTCCTCTTCAAAGTCGGGCACCTCCGTGTCATAGACAGGAGCGAAAACAAAGCCGAAAGTTGCGTCGACGCTGTTCTCCCCGTAGATGTCTTCCCCTGAAAAGAAGACAAGAGAAAGTTAATATCAACATGATGTTAATTTTTCTAAAAGAGGGGTAAAGACGACATTTACCCCTGGTCGATGGTATATATGTCGCGTCTGTAGCCAGTACAGCTAAATCATTTCTTAATGAGGCTAAGCGAGCTGTCATACCTGGAGAGGAGGGTGCACCAAATGACGACTGAGGGTAGTCATCCAAGTCTTCACCCAGATCCAATCGAGGTTCATCAGGTAGAATCTCGCTGGGTATACTTACAAATGCGGCAGGGGTTTCTCCCATTGCTGATCTAGATAAAGATATCCTTATTTTGCTCGGCCTCGAAGGTGTTCTCGTACCACTACCTGAAGCGGTAGCAGCGACAACAGCCTCGAGCAAAGATTCTCCGGCACTGCCAGCCGAAACTGTGGAGGTTCCCTCTCTAAAAGGCGAGGAACCTCTAATCAAAGGATCGTCCCCAACAGGGGAAACAACAGGCTCATTGCTAGGAGCCTCATGACTGGAAGTCCTGACAGGACCACTAACAGTCTTCTTTTTCTTGCGAGGGGAAGTCTCCTTCAGAACAGGAGCCCTTCGCTTACCAGAGATAACCAGAGGCTCTGTAGGTGGAGGTATTTTGCCTCTCGGTACTGCCAACAAAGGCTCATCTGGATTGACAGAATCTTCACCCTCGTCAGAAAAAACTGATGGGACTTCGTCTCTTCCCGCTGACTTAGAATAGGGCATCCTAAAACTTTCATGCATATCAAAATTGCGATGGAAGGTATTGGTTGCCACATAAAATTGGACATACGAATGGAGGATGCGCAACTCCATGGAGAGTGAAGTCGCAGGCACAGTAAAAGCTGCTCCAGTGCAACCCATTATGAAGTACCGCCATCCTCTCGCTCCATCAATAAGTCCACCCCTGGACTTGAAGGTGACGGTATTGCCCACGTGCAATTGGTCATACCCAAACTGCCTGGTGAACCGACTAGGCAGGTAGGGCTCCAAGAAGCATTGGTCTTCACTTATGTACAATAAATGGGAAGGTCTAATGCAGACCAACCAATTAAAAGCTTCCGAAGAAAGAATGGTCTTTCCTTTACCTGAGTCCTAAAGCCTGCTCCCCTGTTGATTGAGATGTACAGAGGGGACGGTGCAGAAGAGCTTCTAGCTGTGAGCAAAATTTAGTGCCCGCCGACAGTCTAAAACCGTGGTCACATTCCAGGTGGAATTCTTGTTATTCCCCGAACTACTACCAGGGCCGGGAGATATTACCCTGGGGTTATGGAGAATTAACCATCCCATCAAATATAGGAACGGTAATTCTACCCTGGGAAAGCTGTCATGCCGTGTTTCATCGGCAAGCAGCCCATCAGTAATGGCCCTCAGGCCAACTTTTATGCGGCATACCATGGCAGAGAGCAAGCCCAGTCTTGCCCCGAACACCAGATGCACTACAGGCCATAAGGTGTTGCGATGAATAGGATCCGAAGATGCAATGCCTGGTACTACCAATCGGTGTAGCCATACAGAGAGGAAGCCAGCCAGTTGAGCTTCTCGTGACAGAGGCCTGCGGCAATGTCTCAAATAACTGTAGGTTTTAGTGCCCGCAGGATATTTCCCTATCCCTTCGTCGAGAATTTGATCTGAAGCCCCAGCGTCTTCAATAAGGTCATCGACTACTTGAGCACTAAGCACGCTTAGAAAGCTCAAAGGCCTATCCCTGCTATCCACGACTTTGTCTGGCTTAGCAGCCTTGGCCTGATGAAAGAAGAGGTAGGACGCCCATTTGTTGGTATGAGCCAAATCAGAGGGCTCATTATAGAAGGCAGTGCACGCTAAATAGTGACACATCAGCTCCTGGTACACTGCCACTACCCGAGGGTCTATATCCCCCAGCTCTGGGTTTGTGGAAACATACTCTTCATAAGGAGTATCCCCCCTTGGCAGTCTTGAAATCTCTGCCATTTTGTGAAGGGCCAATCCCAACTCCCCCAGTGGAGTGGCAAAAGTTCCAGTGAGCGAGATATATCGCTCCATCAGAGCCAGAAACAGGTTAGGGTTGAGAGGTAACCCAACACTGGTAGCACTCACAGCCGCGTACAGACCAATGCTCTCCAGCTCAGTCTGAAAATATTTCAGGGCCCAGGCAGCTAAACGAGCCCATCAAAGATTTGTAGGGGTAACCCACCCATTAGTCCGAGGATTAACCTTGGGGTATACTCCTCCATGCCCCATGAAGTCATTGCAGAAAGTCGGTAATTGGACTGGTTGGAGCAGTAAAGTGTCTTCACTCGGGATACTGCCCGGATATAATCCCCTGAACGGTATGACCGGGCCGGAAGGGCGGCTTATAAAGGACCCTTGGTCGGATCCTTTCTGGTAAAATATCTTCCCCGGCTGGCCGTGAAGATTAGGGGTCAGAGTCCACGATATCCTCCTGGGATGCGTGTCATAGAAGAATGCCGAGATAGGGTAATCTCTCAACATCTTGGGCAGATACAAGACCAGGCCCCCGGCAGAAAAAACCCAGTTTTCTTTCTTGGGCTTCGTCTGGGATTGTTTGTCAATCATATCCTCGAAGAGGAAAGCCGGTTTTATGTATTGTGCCCCGTCTATATACGCCAGGGGCTCTCCATTGATCATGCTCAACAGCATTCGCTCTCCTTGAGACGATATCAGGATTTCCCTTCCTTCAGGATATTGGGGTCCAGAAATAGGAAATGTCACATGGAACAAATTCTCCAGGTAATTGGAGTGCAGCATCCCAGCAGCAGAACCCATCACCTCAGCCAACGGAGATATATGCAAGTTAACTACAAAGTGCAAGAAAAACACGTCAGTTTCTATACTAGACCTCATAATCTTGAAGCTTATGTCAAAGAGCAACAGTCTGTGCTTTTACGCCAAGACTGTAAAAACTTGACTTTTTACGCTGGAATCTCATTCCAAGGCGTAAAATTCAAGATTGGCAGTATACACAAAAATCTGACAGTCTGTGTTTTATGCCAGATTGCCAAAGTTTGAGTTATTACACCGGAATTCTCATCCAGAGCGTAACGCTCAAAGTTTGTAGTATACGCCAAATTTTGACAGTCAAAGCTTTTACGCCAGACCGCAAAAATATGAAGTTTTTACGCTGACACATTAGAAATATGGGCATAAAAGATGAAACATCTCTGTACATCATCTTTCTCGAAGAGGCTATCAGCACAGAAGATGACCTAGCGCATTCAGGTACAACGTGTGCGAAGGGTTTTCTTCGTTCTTGTCATCCCAAAAGCTTTACCTATAATGCCCGGTGCACAGCTCGTCGGTGAGACACTTCGTTCAGAGCGGGGTTCGCCCTGCCCGATGGGAGTCGCTCTTGCTTGGGCAGAGGAGCGAGAAGAGGAGGCAGCCTTCTTTCCCTTAGAGGAGGAGATTGGTTTTGGTGCCATTGCTAAAAACTCAGAATGCTCAGAGAAGAAACGAAGGAGAATACTCAAAGAGACAAAGGTTTTCTTTTGCAAAAGACAGGTGAAGAGTCTTCTCTCTGAAAGCCTTGGGGTATTTATAAAGTTCAGATGGACTCCTCGAATCCCTAACCAAATCCGATATTTAATATTTCGGTTATGATTGGGGACTACGTCAGCCTATTACTCAGGGAAGGCGGACAGTCAGCGAATTCAAAAAGTTTTCGTGTAGAGCAGATTCGTGATTTTACGCCAAGGAGCTTTTTACGCTCGGGAAGCTACAAATCTACGGTTTTACGCTCAGTGGCTATAAGTCTACGATTTTACGCCCGGATGCTTTTATGCTCGGTAGCTTTTACGCTCGAGAGGCTACAAACCTACGACTTCACGCTCAGAGGCTACAAATCTATGATTTCACGCTCAGAAGCTTTTTTTCGCTCAGAGACGACAAATCTACGACTTCACGCTCGAAAGTTTTCTTTTCAGAGGCTATAAATCTACAGGTTTACGCCCGGATGCTCTTATGCTCAGCAGCTTTTATGCTCTAGAGGCTACAAACTTACGATTTTACGCTCATCTACACTACGGATCTATGACTTTTCGCATATCTCAAAATACGCAGGCCAAAGTATGCGTATATCTGAACAAATCTCAAGACGGCCAATTGCAAGGGTTCACGCAGGAGATACTCCTCCTTGGCCTCAAAATATCCTAAGTACCCAAAGCATACAGAGTTCAACATTGAAAATAACTCTTCTTCTTGGGTCGATTGGAAGTTCATCCAAAATCCAGTCTGAATATTTCCTCTACAGTTCAAGATGGCGATTCAGTTTTGACAGCCATTTCTCGCCCTATTTCAAGGGATTTTCGGGAAATCATTCTTGAAGATGATGGTCTGAACAAGAAATTCTTCTTATCAGAAAAGTGACAAGTTCAAAATTCTACGCATTCCGTCGTTCAAAACAGCATGACAGTTCAGATATTCGACTTAAATGCTAAGCAGTTTTCTACGCGTCCTCAGTTACGCATAAAAGACAAGACGGGACCAAATACTCTTTTTTCAGAGTTGGCATAAAGTTATTTAGACGTGTCGAAGCTACACATATTCAGACTTCATCACAGCAAAGAATATGGCAAAATCATCAGATGCGTAAAAGAAGATGATTTTATTAATCATGATTACATATGAGGGAAATCCAGTCTACAAAGTGTTTTTTCATCTTCATGATTACATATGAGGGAAATCCCGTCTACAAAGGATTCCACATCTTCATTTAAAGATCACACCAAGAGTCTGTTCTGCCAGGTTCTCGCATTGGGGGAGATCTTTATCCGTCTTCTACAGCAGTTCATCGACTTCTACAGTCGATGAACAAGAAAATAATTAATGGTGGAAGGATACAAAACTGGGCCTGTATAAATTATTCAAGAGCCCATCCTCTATACGCCATAACAGATTGAGTTAAGGTTTTAGACCCAACTCAGTACTGGAAGACAGGGCTATTTTGTCTGCCCTCGTCCACGAACAACGGAAGAAAATACAGCTTGCATGCTGTGTGGTCGAATGTGACCCTTCCTCTCTCCTGGATGAATCGCCATATGAAGTTGCTGATTATCCCGAGCAAAGGAAGCTATGATATCCTTCCATGATCCATCATTGCAGAGGACATTTGCTCGAAGATGCCTTCTTTTTTGGCTCCTTATATGCTGGAAGAACATGGTCTTCTTTTTCCTCAAGTCGACCCGACGAACTCCGGTAATCATCTCTGTATAGTGAAGGAAATATGGGAAAAACAGGTTAACTCCTCAGCCTTTATATAGGCAAAAGAGAACACACCGAATCCCAACAAATCTCCAAAAATCTGTCAAGAAATCAGCCTCGAAGAACGAGTCAGACTTGACCGTTTCATGCTTCATTCAAAGTATTTCAAATTACGAGGAATTTGAAAACTTTGAAGGGGGTCTTGTAGAAGCATAAAAAATACGTTGTAGAGTTATACGCAGTATTTTAGTGCTGGGCGGCGTAAAATATGACTTCAGAGCCATCGGCGTATAACAGGGCTTCATCGCTAGTACAGCGTAAAATATAAGCCCCAGGACAATCCGCATAATACAGTATTTCCAGGCTGCTTCAGCGTAAAAAGGTTATTACATCGCCACTTTGGCATAAAACCTGCTCGCTTTTAATACGGTGGGAAGTTGTACGGGGAACGCTTCGTATTCCTCGAATGAACTTGTCAGATCATGCAGTGAACCTGACTCCTGACAACGATGGTGCGGTACAGAGACCCAAACCGTTGTTTAGTGACATTTTCCTGATACAAAGTGCTTTTACGCATACAAGGGAATACGCTGCCTAGTTTTACACAAGCAGATGTGAGCTTTACGCTCAGCAGAAGACAAAATGAACTGCCACGTCAAAAGCTGCTCTTTGTACAGAGCTCGAGGCACGTCTCTGCATTTAATGCTCAGAATGGTGGCAGATCTCTGCATTAAATGCACGAGATTTGGTTCTATTTTCAAAAGACTGGACAAGCCATAATTACGGCTAATACGTCCACATCATCACCTCTGCATATTACGCCATCAGGCTATTTTCAGCTATAGGAGCACGCTGTACGCTATCTCCTTGAAATACGCCTCCGGGCTATTTTTAGCTATAAGGAGCACGTTGTACGCTATCTCCTTGGAATACGCCAACTCAGGCTATATTTGTATTTGTGCGTGATAAGGCTATTTGGTCCAGAATATGCTCAAGGCCTCAGTCAAAGAAGGAGGATCGGCTATCTTCTACGCTAGCTACTTCCACGTAGCATCAGGCTTCTACGCCTACAAGGCTTCTACGCCTATTTGGCTTCTACGCCAACCTGACAACTATTTGGCTTCTACGCCATGGTGACAGTTATTGGATTCTACGCCAACCTTTTCTACGCAAGGGGCAGTTACCTACGTGGCTTGCATGTCGTGATCTTCGCAGCAGTTATACGCATTATCTCTTAATAGGACATGCGTCACACACAGATTCAGAAGATCATTTATACGTGGGTGGCAGTTATTATAACCGTCGCATAAAAAGTGCCATACTCTCCACTATCCAGCTTATACGCCGACTGGACGGTTACTGTCACTAAAACCCTATAAATAGAGACCTCTATTGACAGAGGTCAAAAAGGTCAGAAAAAGATCGAAGAAATCGAAGAATTGAGGGAGAAGAGCTCAGACAGAGAGTAGTGATCGACGATTTTGGCATCGGGCATCCACTCCCTCTTGCAATCTTTGAAGCATCTCCTTCTTCTACAACACTTCTTCATCATCGTGTGGTCCAAGGGATAAAGTGATCGACTACAGATCAGACTCCTATAGCAATATTTACCCAGATTAAAATTTGTACTTGACATCCTCGTATAGGATTAATTTTACTTCTTGTTTGTAAATCTAAGAAAGGGTTTTGTATAAACCTAGTTTTATTTCTTTCATTTATTATCAAACATTATTGTAGTGATCGTAAAGTACAAGTACCCATTACCAAGAATTGATGATTTGTTTGACCAATTAAGTGGAGCAAGAGTCTTCTCCAAGATAGATTTACGATCAGAATATCATTAGGTGCGAGTCCAGGAGCAGGATATACCAAAGACAATATTTAGGTCACAATATGGGCATTACGAATTCTTAGTTATGTCATTCGGACTGACTAATGCTCTAGCGATATTCGTGGACTTGATGAACCTTATTTTCATGCCTTACTTAGACTAATTTATGGTAGTATTTATCAATGACATTATGGTGTATTCTCGTAATAAGGAGCATGAAGAATATCTCAGGATAGTTTTGTCGACTTTGAGGGAGCACCAGTTATATGGAAAGCTTAGTAAGTATGAGTTTTGGCTGGATCTTATATCCTTTTTTGGATATATTATTTCTGGAGCAAGAGTATCAGTTAATCACAAGAAGGTAGAGGCAGTAGAGAATTGGCCAATCCCAAAGACGGTAGTGGAAGTGCATAGTTTTCTGGGCTTGGCAGGATACTACAAAAGAATTGTGTCAGATTTTTCTAAGATCTCAACACCTTTGACTCGGTTGGCGTGCAAGGAAGTTAAATTTGTGTGGTCAGTGGAATTTTAGATAGCCTTTGAGGAGTTGAAGAATAAGTTAATCTCGACCCCATCCTTACTCTTCTAGCAGGCTCCGGAGGATTCACAATGTACTGTGATGCATCTGGAAAAGAACTTGGATGTGTTTGATGCAACAAGGGAGAGTGATAGCATATGCTTCTCGGCAGCTCAAAGATCATGAGAAGAACTATCTAACTCATAATTTGGAGTTAGCAGCAGTAGTGTTTGCACTTAAGCTATGGAGGCACTACTTATATAGTGATCGAGTAGAAATATTCAGGGATCATAAAAGTATGAAGTATGTGTTCACGCAGAAGGACCTAAACATGAGGCAGAGAAGGTGGCTGGAGTTATTGAAAGATTATGACGTGGAACTTCAGTACCATCTAGGCAAGGCTAATGTAGTAGCTGATGCACTTAATAGAAGAGGTGGAGCATTTATGTTGACTACTCAGAAGCACATTCTAGAAGACTTAAGATAGATGGGTATTGAGATAGTACTTTCATAGAGTACAGGTGTTAAGGCTAGCCTACAGATTTAGTCAACTTTGGTAGATAGAATCAAGCTAGCTCAGGCAAATGACCCAAAGATTCAAAATCTCCGAGAAGAATGTGAGTCGGGTCTTCAAAAAAAGTTGACAATATATGCAGATGGAACACCAAGGTTTGGAAATCGTCTATGCGTACCAAGCAAGGATATTCGACAATAAGTTATGAATGAAGCACACAGTTTCTAGAATTCCACTCATCCGGGAGGCACGAAGATGTACCAAGATATCAAGCAACACTTTTGGTAGAATGGAATGAAGAGGCAAATAGCATGCTTCGTATCGCGATGTCTGATATGTCAGCAAGTGAAGGCAGAACAACAAAGACCGGCAGGATTATTACAACTGCTTCCTATTCCAGAATGGAAGTGGGAACACATCACGATAGACTTTTTGACTGGTTTACCTAGATCACTGACTGGCCGAGATATATTTTGTATGATAGTAGATCGTCTCACAAAAGTAGCTCAATTTCTTCTTTTTCGAGTAGGACAGTCTACAAAATAATTGGCTGAAATATATATGCGATAAATAGTGAGACAACACGGTATCCCAATAAGTATCGTGTCAGATTGAGACACACGGTTCACTTCGCATTTTTGGAAAAGTTTGCACCAGAGCTTGGGCACCAAGTTAAGATTCAGCACAGCTTACCACCCTCAGACAGACGGACAATCAGAAAGAACCATCCAGACATTGGAAGATATGCTACGAGCATGTACCTTAGATCTTGGTGGATCTTGGAAGAATCACCTTCACTTGATGGAATTCTCATACAATAACAGCTATCAGGTCAGTATTCAGATGGCACCTTTTGAAGCACTATACGGCAGGAAGTGTAGGTCACCGTTGGCTTAGGACGACATTGGTGAGCGAAAGATGTTAGGCCCTAAAATAATCACGCAGACAGTAGAGGTTGTCAAGCAGATTAGAGAGCAAATTATGGTTGCGCAAGATAGGCATCATCATTGCACAGATCAGCATCATAGACCTTTAGAGTTTTGTGTCGACGACCACATATTTTTGTGGATTTTGCCTACCCGTGGAGTCATTAGATTCGGGGTTCGCGGGAAGCTTAGTCCCAGATACATAGGTCCGTTCAATATTCTCGAGCGAGTAGGCAATGTTGCTTATCGTCTTGCCCTTCCACCTTCGCTACGTGAGGTACACGATATATTTTATGTGTCTCAGTTGCGTAGGCATATTTCGGATCCGATTCATATCCTCGATCACTCTGAATTAGTCGTTGGTATAGACTTATCTTATGAGGAGCAACCCGTATCCATTCTGAATCAAAGAGAGAAAGTAATCAAGAACCGGACTATTTCTCTTGTCCGAGTGGCCAGGGGACATCACACTCTTGGAGAATCGACGTGAGAGGCGAGGACGATATTCGGTCTTGGTACTCGTACATGTTCGATTCGAAAGGTATATTCTATCTTATGCCTTCATATCCCGGATTCTGTGATCAGGTGATCACTTAGGTGTTGTGATGATATTGCTTGCATGAATGGTTGCTAGTAAGTTTACATCGTGCTTGTCCTGACTTCTCTAGCTATTATTTGGATTCAAATTCTGAAGGACGAAATTTTTCTAAGATGGATAGAGATGTCACTCCCCGTTCCCGCTATACGTATTTGAAACATATTTTACTTTAGCATGGTTGCATGTGCATGGAGACTAGACTTATTTTTTGGTTTAACCAGGTGTAGAAGCATGAAAAATATGCTGAGGAATTATACGCGTAAAACTCCCAACGTGCATGAAGCCCGCATAAAACAGAACTCCAACACTGTATGGCATAAAATATGACTTCAGAGCTATTGGCTTACAGCAGAACTTTAATGGTATCCAGCGTAGAACAGAGCTCCAAAACAACCCGCATAAGGCAGCACTCCCAGGCTGTTTTGGCATAAAAAGGTTGCTACACTCCGGCGTAAACTATGTCTGCTTTTAATGCAGCGTGAAGTTGTACAAGAAACTCTTCGTATTTCTCGAATGAACCTTTCAGACAAAATAGTGAACCTGACTCCTGACAAAGAGTACTACATGACGATCGAGAGGACGGCTGTAATGATGATTCTGCACAAAGCCCCAGGTTATCGTTTAGTGACATGTCCTTAATACAAGTCATTTTTATGCAGTCAATGAATATGCTACCTATTTTACATAGGCAAAAATGAGCCTTTACTCTCAAGATGAGACGAAATCAGATGCCGTGTCAAAAGCTGTTCTTCGTACAGAACTTGAGGCATATCTCTGCAGTTAATGCGCGAGATGGGGACAGATCTCTGCATTTAATACACGAGATTTTGTTCTATTTTCAATGACTAGGAGAGCTAAAAGTAGGGCTAATACGCTCACATTACCATCCTTGCATGTTACGCCAACCAGGCTATTTTCAACTATAGGTGTCACGCCCCAATCTTCCGTAAGCTCGATAGTCCCCGCTGAACGTGAATCACCACGTTGCAGCTCTCCCGCAGGACAATCGTTCTCATCGGGATGTGATGCCGTACGAGCCTGGAGTTGCGCTCGTACAAGGCGATGTTGTCAAACACCAAATATTATCATTGAAACAACCAAGTTGCAGCGAAAGTCAAGTATTGTGTACCAAGCACACAATCAGAGTAATACGCAGCGAAGCTCACGATAGGGTCCAAATAAAATGCCCCGAAGGCAATGTCACAAAGGCGATGCCACGGAGACGATGAAATGCTCTTGCTCTTTTCTCTAGCCCACAAAGGTACTTACAGTTCATACATCATGCCTCGTATATCCAAGCAGCGCCACTACGCCTGTGTACCTGAAATAATGCCCACAAACGTGGGTCAGTACACAACCGTACTGGTGAGCGGGGTAACCCACTCGACTAAGCCGACACTAAGTAAAATAGTAAATGCAAACAGTTATATGGTGATCTTTCTAGTTTGAATCCTAGATTCATTTCATGACATATGGATGACATGTTAAGAAAAGCCATAAAGCAGTTTAAGCATGCAAGCATTCATCTCAAACCAATCGACAAGCAATATATAGCAACCCGAAGTAAACTAGCATGCAATCGTCCTGCTCAAGTCCAAGCAACACGATAACATATTGAACTATTCCCAAGCCTCAATATCCATCCTCAACCAACGTTTATATTCCAATCTCGAGTGCACACTCTTGTCGAGGCAAGGTGGCCGCGCCTACACGAAAGCCAAACCAACAAAAGAAAAGCAAGCCAACTCTTATCTATATGAAGTCACTGGCAAAGCCATAAAGGACATATTCCAAGCATTAACAGTGCGCCCTATCAGCCCGGATGCAAGCCCCGCTGGAGGTCCCGCAATGCATCGTGACTAGCACGAATCAATATTTCCCTCCGGATCAAAACGGCTCCAGTGCCCCGGATAAAAACCGTTTTGGGGAAAGTGCCAAACCTTGCACAAGTTGTCCGTGACATGAAGACACACGTAGGTATGATGAGAGGATCGAACATTCTTGCCCCACCAAGCGATCCTAGACTCGTTCCATCGATAAACCCAACCGAAGTATCCATAACCATTCTTCCAACATGTTCTTCCAAGAAGTCCAAATCTCGACCTCAAAATATAGCCCGAGGCATCAAAATATCAAGTGTTTCATAGGCACGAAGCCTCTTCTCAACACAATCCAAATTGGTGCAACACCTATGCTCGAAGCAAAACCCATGGCACAATGCCGTTTCAGTGGCACAATGTCACATTCGTGGCACGATGCCCCATCAAACGACACAACGCCCTCACCGATACAGTTGTTCGGTTTCGAACCACAACTGCCTGCTTTGCAAGACAAAGCATCCTTGTGATACAAGCGCACGAATGCACGTTCGCTCGCCCGAATTCCCGATATTCTCGATATTCCCATTTGCCTCAAAGTATCCTTCCAACTCGTATATTTCCAACCGTCCAAGCATAATCCCAAGTATCCAACCGATCGCCTCAAACGTATAACCCAACTATCGCATCCAACTATCCAACGCGTAAACCATTCAAGCCACAATCCTACCAAGCCAACGACGCACACTCTATGCACGCCTCAGTGTAGTGCTTCCCGATGTCTCAGCCCAAGTGTTCAAGCCTTTACGTATTTTCCATATTATTAGGCATGAAGGAGTAGAGGAGAAGGGAAAGAGCCCACTCACATTGTTTGAATCCGTTAGGCATCCTGTCCTGCCGATACGGCCAATCCCTTGAACCCGTGGTCCGATGCAAGCGCGATCTACTCAACCGGTATGACCGTGCGAGCAGGCCGTGCTCTCCAAATCATCCGATCGATCGGACTAAGGAGGATGGCATTATCATTCCAACTCAGCCATCTCAGTACTGCTCTGAACGAACACCTGATTTCCATCGAACCCGCTAGCCATCTGCACATGAAACAACTCAATCAATACTTATTCCCAAAATCCAATAAATCAAATGTAACCAACATTTGTTTGATTCAATCCGACTCAGCGTAACGCTCCGAGCGGTTGCGGGCGTTACAATAGGAGTATGTCGTATGCTATCTCCTTGAAATACGCCAACTCTGGCTATATTTACAAAGATACGTGATAAGACTATTTGGCCCAGAATACGCTCGAGACCTCATTCAAGGAAGGATAATTGGCTATCTTTACGCTGGTTATCTATTATGCAGCCATTTGGCTTTTACGCCAACAGGACAGCTACTTGGCTTTTACGCCAACAGGACAGCTACTTGGTTTTTACGCCAACAAGACAGCTATTTGATTTTTATGCCAATGAGACAGTTATTTGGCTTTTATGCCAACCATCTCTACGCAAGGGACAGTTATCTACGTGGCTTGCATGCCGTGATCTTCGATGAGCGATTATACGCATTATCTCATAATGGGACACGCGTCACACGCGGATTTAGGAGATCATTCAGACGTGGGTAGCAGTTATTATAACCGTCGCGTAAAAGGTGCAACTCTCTCCACTAATTGGCTTCTACGTCGACTGGTCAGTCACTGTGATCGACCTCTATAAATAGAGACTTCCGATCACAGGAGAACAGGGTCAAAAAGGGAGGAGATCAGAGAGAGAGCACATATAGAGAGGGTTCATTGACGACTTTGGCAATGAGAGTTCAATCCCACTCGCAATCTTTGAAGCTCCTTCTTCTTCTACAGCACTTCTTCGTCATCGTGTGGTCCAAGGGACAAAGTGATCGACCGCAGATCAGACTCCTATAGCAATATTTCCCCAGAATTATTTTTTATTGTACTTAACATCCTCGTATAGGATTAATTGTACTCTTTTTTCTATTTGTAAAAAAAGAAAGGGTTTTGTATAAACCTAGTTTCATTCTTTTGTTTATCATCAAACACAAGATGGCGACTCTGCTGGGGACTACTTTCTCATCTGACGAGAAAGCCATTGCTCAACACGATGCTGTATTCGTCGGATCAATGAAGAAGACTTTGGTCGTCCAATTTAACCAATCGGCTTATGAAGATATACTTCGAGCAGGGTGTAGCTCTCATTCCCTCTCTGTCCAGGACAACAGGAAGCTGCGTAAAGTATGGATGCCCCGGACATCCTCTACCCTTCCTGCAGGCTCTCTCTCTCCGATCAACAAGGTTGTGACATCACAATCTATACGCTCTGTGCGTAAAAACCTGTCTCCCGTCTGTGACGTGGCAGACAAAGCTTCTGGCAATGTCCTAGTACCAATCAAGAAGTCTAGAACGCGATCTGCGCGTAAAACTTTGTCTCCCGTCTGTGACATGGC
>JAYESA010000009.1:103006098-103011098 GCA_036927795.1 Iris macrosiphon
CATATTTTTTCCAGAGGATCCTGAGGATTTCTGTCCGACATTCTACGGGCCGGGCGTCGAGGAGTGTTGTGACCCCGAGACTGAGGAGGAGCCCGTCGAGGAGACGCCATTAGCACCCTAGTTAGCTAGGTAGATTTTTCGGGGTTGTTCCCAGTTGCTATTTTGGATGACTGTACTGTATTATTATTTTGTTGCTTCTGTGATGTTGTAGACTTTAGACTTAGACTGTAGATTTTGGATATTGTCTTGCTCTTCGTTTCTTTTGTTTTTTTGTGATATCTTATCGTGCTTTTACTCTTCCCCTAGTTATTGTGATTGAGGCATATATATACTGCGTAGTTGCTCTCATTTTAGAGTGGTTATATTGACTGATTATTATGAGTTAGATATTGTGACCTAGAACGGACCTTTACAGCGTTCTACCGCCGATTCTGCGGCGTAGGCTGGACGTACCCATGACTCATGCCCGATTTTTTGGGTGCGAATCGTGACACGTTTTTGGTGGCGGCCTATGCATGGTCTAGTATGCAGGTCTAGTATGCAGGCCTAGATAGGTCTAGTATGCAGGTCTAGGAAGGCAGGCCTAGTTTCTAGGTCTACCTGCAATAGGATATAGGATATAGGCTGAGAGAGAGTGTGCTCAATCACAACTAGGACCCTTCCTGATTTCTTTTGTTATCTTCAATTTTTCCTGAAATTATTTTTTTTGCAATATTACTGTCCTTCTTTGATGATATCGTATCTTGTACCATATTGACTTCTTTTGATCTGTGTTCAGGATGCCTCCGAAGGTACGGTCTCAGCACACCGTTCCAGCAGCTGCCACCGAGAGGTCTGCCATCTCTCGTCCTGCTCGACTTCAGGCAGCTGCCACCGCTCCACTCGCCACTCCTGCGGTCGAGGGAGCATCTGTTTCTCTCAGAGATCCTCTTACTCCTATCGATCCGAGAGCTACACCAGTTGTTCTGGTTGTACCTCCTCCACCACCGCCTGCACCAGTTGATGCCACGGAGTTGTTTGCGTTCTTCAGAGAGATGATGGACACGCAGCACCGCCAGGCAGATGTTATGAGGTTGGGCATTGAGAATGCTCACCAGGTGGCCATGACGGCGGTAGATAGAGTGGCCCAGATCCAGCCACAGGCAGAGCAGGCTCAGCATCCGAGGCCGGGCACCATTATTGACTTTCAGAGGATGCGGCCCAAGAAGTTCTGGGGTACGGAGGGGATCCTGTACGCGAACGACTGGATCGAGCACATTGAGGGTATCTTCAGGCTGGCACTGATCCCAGCCAGTATGCAGATTAAGGCAGCGGACAGCCAGATGTTCGATCTTGCCCTTACTTGGTACCGCACAGATACGAGGATAGCAGTATCGGGACTGACTTGGAAGGCTTTCAAGAAGCTTTTCAAGGAGAAGTTTTTCCCAGATATGGCTCTCAGTGCTTTAGAGAGCCAGTTTGAGGCACTCGTCCAGGGGAGCATGCTGGTGGACGAGTATGCAGCAGAGTTCTACCGTCTAGGCAGATTTGTTGAGGGTTTGACCGAGGTAGCGAAGGCGCGGAAGTTCCATAAGGGTTTGGTCATGGCGGTCAAGTCCCTGACTAGGAGTAACCGCGAGGCGACCTTTGAGCAGATTGTGAGCGATGCTCAGAGGGTTGAGGACGACTTGGATCTGAAGACTAAGAGGAGTAGAGATGCTTCGGGAGCAGGCAGCAGTACAGGCTCAGCCAAGAGGTCGTTCCAGCAGACTCAGCAGCACCATGGTCAGGGTCGTGCGCCCTTCCTGTAGGCGTCCCAGCAGCAGAGGCAGGAACAGCAGAAGGGTCAGAGGCAGCCTATCATTTGCCCTTTCTATAGGAAGCCGGGGCACAGATGGGATATTTGCAGAAAGAGGCTGGGCAGATATTTGTTATGTAGTGCAGCAGATCACCAGATGAAGGATTGCCCTTCAGCACTTGCTCGTACAGCTCAAGGCGGAGGAGCCGCTCAGAGGGGACCAACCAGAGCACCTGCAGCATAGCGGAGAGGACAGCCTTTGCCGACTCAGTAGCAGAGGTTTTCTCAGCACCAGCAGCAGCAGCACCGAGGAGGACAGCAAGGGCAAGCTTTTGCCCTGACTGTAGTCGAGGCCGAGCCCGTTGGTGATGTGATCTCAGTTTCTGTTCTTCTTGATTCTATTCCAGCATTTGCTTTATTTAATTTCGGTGCTTCCCATAGCTTTATGTCTGTATCTTTTACTGTTAGACACCATCTTGTTGCTGAACCTTTAGCTAGACTCTGCAAGATCATGACCGAGGGTGGTATCATCCTAGTCAGTGATGTCTGCAGAGATCGGAGAGTTACCTTGGGAGGCCGGGAGTTGAGTGTATGCCTACTCGTAATGCTACTTCCGAGCTACGACATTATACTCGGGATGGATTGGTTGAGTATGCACTGTGCTAGTATAGATTGTCGTGGAGACAGAGTGTTGTTTAGTCCGCCGGGTGAGCCAGAGTTTCAGTTTGCCAGAGGAGCAGCGGAGCAGAGCGAGGGAGTCTTCTGCGGAGCCCTAGCGGTAGAGACGAGGTTGCTACATCCACTGATAGCAGAGTACATGGATGTCTTTTCAGAGGAATTGCCAGGGTTACCTTCGGACAGAGATGTAGAGTTCTCTATAGACTTGGTGCCAGGCGCGGAGCCGATATCCCAGCACGTCTATAGAGTCAGCAACAGTGAGCTGATAGAGTTAAAGAAGCAGGTGGATGAGCTTCAGGACAAGGGATTTATCAGATCTAGTTCTTCTCCGTGGAGTGCTCCGGTACTTTTTGTGCCGAAGAAGGATGGGTCGATACGGATGTGTATCGACTACAGGGCTCTGAACAACCTCACAATCAAGAACAAGTATCTGTTGCCCGTATTGATGATCTTTTTGACCAGTTGAGCGGAGCGAGGGTGTTTTCCAGGATTGATCTGAGGACAGGCTACCACCAGGTAAAGGTCAGGAGGGAGGATATTCCGAAGACAACTTTTTGGACCAGGTATGGACAGTATGAGTTCATGGTGATGCCGTTTGGGTTGACTAATGCCCCGGCAGTGTTCATGAATCTGATGAACAAGGTATTCCATCAGCATCTAGACAGGTTTGTGGTGGTATTTATAGATAACATCTTGGTGTACCCTAGAGAAGCATGAGGAGCATCTGAGGATATTGCTGGAGACTCTCAGGAAGGAGAAGCTTTATGGAAAGCTTTCGAAGTGTGAGTTCTTTCTTGACAAGGTTGAATTCCTTGGTCATGTGGTGACTGGGGAGGGGATCTCGGTGGATCCGAGAAAGATTATGGCAGTTGAGGCATGGAGTGCTCCGAGTTCAATAGTCGAGGTCAGTAGTTTCCTGGGGCTGGCAGGTTACTACAGGAGATTTGTTCAGGATTTTTCCTGGATTGCAGAGTCGTTGTCCAGGATGACCCGGAAGAACGTAGAGTTTGTTTGGTCAGAGGAGTGCCAGATCGCATTTGATGAGCTGAAGCGGAGGTTGATGATAGCTCCAGTATTGACGTTGCCATCAGGATCTGGAGGATTCACTATCTATAGTGATGCATCGGAGAAGGGACTGGGTTGTGTGTTACAGCAGAATGGGAGGGTGATTGCCTATGCTTATAGGCAATTACGTCCTCATGAGAAGAACTACCCTACCCCCAATTTGGAGTTGGCAGCGATCATTTTGCTCTGAAGTTATGGAAACACTATTTATACGGAGAGCGTGTGGAGATCTTCACAGACCACAAAAGCTTGAAGTATGTGTTTACCCAAAAAGAGCTGAACATGAGGCAGAGGAGATGGTTGGAGTTGATGAAAGACTTTGACATATTGTTGCAGTACCATCCAAGGAAGGCGAAAGTAGTTGCGGATGCGCTGAGAAGGTATCCGGTAGCTATGTGCCTGACTACAGATCGTTATCTTCTGGCAGATCTAGAGAGCTTGGGCATTAAGGTAATAGTGCCTGGAGTTGAGATACAGGTGTGGGGATTACAGATTCAGTCAGAGTTGGTAGACCGGATCAGGGCTACACAGTTTGAGGATGAGTCCCTGAGGAGCATCAGGGTGCAGGTTCAGATTGGATTATCAGATGACTTCACCATTGCTGATGATGGTTCATTGCGGCACGGTACCAGGTTGTGTGTGCCGAGTGGGTCGTTGCACGAGGAGGTTCTTCAGGAGGCGCATCAATCCCAGTATTCTATGCATCCAGGTGCCAACAAGATGTATAGAGATCTGAGAGAGCATGTATGGTGGTACGGGATGAAGCGGGAGGTAGTACGCTTCGTATCCCGATGCTTAGTGTGCCAGCAGGTAAAGGCGGAGAGGCAGAGGCCAGGAGGTTTGCTCCAGCCGTTACCCATTCCGGAGTGGAAATGGGAGCATGTGACCATGGATTTTGTTTCTGGACTTCTCCATTCTCCAGGAGGGAAGGATAAGATTTGGGTCATCGTGGACAGGTTGACCAAATCGGCCCACTTTCTACCATTCAAAGTGGGTACGTCTACGGAGAGACTAGCAGAGACGTATGTGCGCCAGATAGTCAAACTGTATGGAGTTCCATGAGCATAGTATCAGACCAGGGCAGTCGCTTTACTTCGTATTTCTGGAGGAGTCTGCAGGCTAGCTTGGGCACCCAGATCAAGTTTAGTAGTGCATATCACCCGCAGACAGATGGTCAGTCAGAGAGGACCATTCAGACACTTGAGGACATGCTTCGCACTTGTATTCTGGATTTTAGAGGCTCTTGGGAGGATCACTTGCACTTGGTAGAGTTTGCTTACAACAACAGCTACCAAGCCAGTATCGAGATGTCACCATTCGAGGCATTGTATGGACGGAGGTGTCGCACTCCATTATCATGGAATGATGTAGGCGAGAGAGCTTTGCTTAGCCCGGAGATGGTGGTTGATGCAGCGAAGAAGGTCAAGCTCATTAGAGATAGACTTCGGGTGGCGCAGGACAGGCAGCGGCATTGGACCGA
>JAYESA010000009.1:103016098-103071030 GCA_036927795.1 Iris macrosiphon
CAGTTCTATATAAATGACATAAACTATGTAGCAGTTCTAGATGGAAACATACCAGATGCATGTATAAGTACGGGAATGTACAATGAGAGAAGTACTGGAAATACTGTAAGTAAATGCAGGAAAAGAAGCAATATGTCCATGAGCAAGAATTCTATGACTAAGTGTGTGAGTACTAGTTTTAACATGTGATCGGCTTGGGAACTTGATCAGGCTGGTTACATGTGATTAGCTATGATTCATGGAAGGTCAGGCTAACCGTTGGTTAGCTATGATGCATGGAGATGGTCAGGCTAATCACACGTAACAGCTATGAGGCATGGAGATGGTCAGGCCGCACCCGACGTGAGATGTGGGGTGAGCTATGATGCATGGATAGTTGGGTATGATCACATATCTACACTAAAATACTCCCCAACCCCCGACTGGTATAGTAGATCCAATCATGGTACGCTATGGCACGGGATTCCCTAGGAAGGTAGCAAATCTCCCCGGGAATCAGTGTCTGTACATGCACAAGATAACAAGGAAAACAAGTCTTGTACAAGCTACACCATGAATAAGGAATAACATCTCATGACGAGATCCGCGTATACCAATCCGTGTAACCAACGTGTCGAGAACATGTATATTTACACTAGATACAGTGAACATAGGAGATATCATAAATTAGAAACTAATCAGAGAATGTACTTGCCTTGGGTCCTTAGCTGGTAAAACCAATGTCCTGTTCCAGAGTATCCCCTGGGTAAACCAACAGTCCTATAAACATAACACAAGCAAACCACATTCGCATCAGATGCTATACTAACACAGTCAAAAAATACTGGTCTCAGGGCCATGTCAGGCAGGGCACTAGTCAACTAGGGTCATCTAGTAGGGACACGTATATAATATACATTACACTTATATACTTACAATATTTATACATGCACCAATTTAAATGTATTTACAATATATATATATATATCTTTTAAATACATATTTGATTTATACTAGTTGAACATTATATATGTATACTCATACATATGCTAAAATACCTTTTTAAAATATATATATATAAATACTAAATTGATTACATATACTAGAAATACGTATTTACGTATATAAATCATTTCGAACTTATTTTGAACAATAATTTCAAATAAAAGTTTATTTATAAAAACTAGAATTTATGTAAAAGCCAATATTTTTCATTTATGGTAAAATCGGTCACCGATCCAATAAACTAATTTTTGAACTCATTTAGATTATTGAAACTATATTTTTAATTTAATAATGTAACCAAAAATTATTATTATTTTTACATATCAAAACCCTTTTAATTTGTTACATAAAAATAACTAATTACATAAACTAGCTAATTACATATTTATATAACCAAATTATATAAAATAACCAAATTATATATACTAATACTAGTACATCACATTAAATACATATACAATACATTAATTGTATGTACAAGATATATATATACATTTATACTAATTACATTAATTAACGAAACTAATTATAAGAAAATACTAAACTAATTAATTAATATTTACTAACTGGTTAATAACAAATTACTGTTTATTAATAATCAACTAATCTAATCATTAACTAAACTAAATTAATTATTCTTAATTGATCAATTACTTAACCACTAATTTAATTAACTAACACTAAATTAATTAAATATTAATTATAACTAATTATATAAAATAAACTAATTATATAAAATAAACTAATTATATAAAATAAACTAATTTTATGAATTAATTAAACTAATTATGAATTAATTAAACTAATTAATCATTAACTAATTAACTAATTAATTAATTAACTAATTACTAATTAACTAATTAACTAATCTACTTAACCTTTTACACAGAAATAAATCGAAGAAGAGGAAAGAGGGAAGAAGGAAGGGGAGAGCTCACAGGGTTTCCGGCGAGGTCGGCCGGCCAGGGCGTCGGCGCGGCGGACGGCGGGGAGCTCGAGGGCAGCGGGCTCGGCGCTCGAGGGCAGCGGGCTCGGCGCTCGAGGGGGCGGCTCGGCGCTCGAAGGCAGCGGCTTCGAGGAGACGTCGGCGCGGGATCTCGACGACGGCGGCGTTCGACTCTGCGAGGCGGTGGCGGTGCTCGACTTCCAGCGGCGGCGCTCGGTTCAGCGGCGGCTTCGAGGGGGCAGCGCTTGGATCGAGACGGCGGCTTCGTTCCAGCGGCGGCGGCGGCTCGACTTCCAGCGGCGGACTCGACTTCCAGCGGCGGACTCGACGACGTCGAGGGGGCCACAGTCACCGGAGCTAGGTTAGGGTTAGGGTCTGGGTGTCGGGGTCGTGTCCGGGGCTGGACACGGCGGTGGTGGAATGTGGACGTGTCCGGTGCAGGACACGATGGGTGCTTTACTGTGGACGTGTCCGGGTGTGTCGGACACGGAAAAGCTGGTTGTAAACTGTAAATCTGGACACAGGAAATAAAATGGATACGGTGGGACACCCGGGGTCGGACCCGAGGCCATCACGGCTGACACGGTGATGCTGGACACACGGACACGAGCACACAAGATGATGGTGATGGCTTGTTGGCTTGGGAATTGTGGAGGCTAGCTAATAATTAGGAGATTAGGGTTTCTAGGGAGATGTGAAAATGAGAACTTAAATAGGGAGAAGGGTGTGGGATAAAGGGTTGCGGGTTGGCCCAATGATGAATGGCCCAGAATTAAATAAAAAGGGGCTTTTCATGTGGGAAGAATGGGGCGTGAATGGGAGACGGAAAACGATAAATTAAATAGAAAAGAAATTTAAGAAAAATGTTTTTAAGAAGCTTTTGATTAGCTACTAATTAAACTCATTTTTCAAAATATTAGGAAGTATGTAATTCATTTATTTACTATCCCAAAAAAATCTATTTTATTTTATCAACTAGTCTTTTAAATAACTATTTAGTCAAAACAATAATTTTATGACTCAAGCCAATAAATATTTGAAACTAGAAATATATATTATTATTTATTTATTTATTTTGTAATACATCGTCATTTAGGAAAATGATTTTTATAAAGATTTTTAAATTACCTTCTAAAATCAGACTTCGTTCAAAATCAAATAAAAATTTTCAAGGAAAAATATTTTATAAAATTTGATATTTTAAAATAAATTAAAATCTAATTATTTTGGAAATTGGAAATCGGAGGTTACAAGTCTATCCACCTTAGAAAATTTCGTCCTCGAAATTTTAGGGATGACTAGGATAGAAAAGAATTTGTTGTTCAAATGATAAATATGTCATTGAAGAAAATATTTCTAAAATATTTACCAAACAGAAGGAAACATGAAGAAAAAGAAATTATGGTTTAAGACAGGAATAACTTGAAGGAATCATGGCTCGGCTTTGAATCCCCTAGAAGGTTTAGGTTTGGGAAGTAGACACGATCACAAAAACAGATAACTTGAATAATGCACGTTACCTTTTCAAAGTAACTAAATCAAGGAAGACCCAGTATAATTAATGATATAGACATGAAAGTTATAGCTAATTCGAAAAATACGGTCGACAATTTGATTTAAGAAACTTAAATACATCCTTCAGAATGTAGCCAAGAGACATCTAATCGCCTTTCTTAATTTCTAGAGAAAAAGAGTCTTTACTACCATTTGGAAAATAATCCTCCTTTTTATCCTCGTTCATTTTACTTTTCTCAATCTTATGATTCATCATTAACTAATATCACAAACTTTATTAGATTAGATCTTAGAATTTCTGAATCAAAATTTATTACATGTCCGAAAATCCTTATCATCAAATTCGAGTTTGTTTATCCTAACATCAACTATACCTCGATTATTTTCTTCGATTTCAAATGTTACTGTCATGGTCAAGATTTAATTTAAATCACAACCTCAATATACCATGATCTTACCTTACGACCTTCAATTATATGATCCCATAATCCATTATATTATAATATTCTTTACCATGAGTTTCGTTTCATTCCATATTTCTCTATCCGTATGTATAATGTTTCCGAATTTTGAACTAAAATTTTTTTTTTCATCCTCTGAATTTATTATCCCAATGTAAAATTTTTACTACACAAATCCTCAATATTTTAATTGAATTCCAGTCGTATCATAATCTCCTCAAATTTTGAGTAAATAACTAAATACAAAATTTACTATCCAATCCTTTTAATTGAAATCCAATCAATGCATATTTATAAAACTTAAAAATCTGCATCCCAAAATTTAACTTTAAACACTCATCAATCATCTAACTCAAATTCAATTGATGCTTATTCCAATCTAACTCCTCATCCCAAGAATTTAATTTGACACTATTCCATTTACGATTTTATTCCTGCTTTTCTTTTTCCTCAAATACTCAACGATGCGATGCTTCTAGTATCTTCAATGCAACATTCATACCATATAAAATTTCTATCTTGCAATCAACTAGATAAAATGATAATCTCTAAGATTTCTCAAATTTTTAATAATCAATTCAATCATATCAAGACCTCATTAAAATTAAATAATCCTCAAATTTTTTTTTTTTTTTTTTTTTTGCTCTGTGAATTTCTTAATTCTCCCTTTAAATAAATGTTTGTCCTCTAATTTCAATCAAACCTCGATTTTCGCAAAAACAATGATTCCATCAACTCTGTTATAACAATCCCCTAAATTCTTTATTTAAAAATTTATGCTCATCCATAATTTAATCATCTTGTCCCTTTTTGTCGGTCATACCCTTGTCATAGATCCTTGCTATGGTCAAAACCCAAATGATCATGGTTTAAGAAAACTCTACCTACAGCCATGCAGTTTAAGAAAATATGGGTCATGTGTCTTTTGTCATGGTATTTCAGTCTCTGCTAGGGGGCACTACTAATTATATTCTAACAAGAAAATCATGCATGTGAACCACAGTACTAGGAAATCAATCAATCAATCGAAAGGCGAAAGAAAAGGAACATTAGGAAGGAAGAAGGATCATGTTAACATATTACTTGTAGTGTCTACTATCAACCACTTAACTCTAGCACATTCACTAACAATTTCTATTCATGTACACTGGTACCCATATCAACTAATCATATATTTTAATATTCATATCTACCAAAAATTAATCCTCCAAATAATCGTCAAGGTTTAACTTCCCGATCAACTTAAAATAAAATGCATATACCTCCTCAATATTAGATACTTCACATCGAAATAAAATTTAATCACTTCTAAAATCTTTGTAGCCTTAACTATGTTTAGTGAATCAATTTTAAATCCTCAATAATTTAACAACATAAAATCTCAACTCCTTAAAATTCTGAAAATTTAAAAATTCATTTCCACTTTTTAATTTATAACTCCTCAATGTAAATATGAGTGCTCACGGTCTCTAATACTCAAGGTGCACTCAATACCTCTATTGTCTAGAACTGTGTACTAAATTTGTACTGCCCGAATCACTTGCACTATTACCTCCAATGATCAAAGTTATCATCAACTGTGTTTTCTTTCATGATTTCAATTTATGTCAATTGGTATATCATCTAATTATCAACACACAGAGTGCTTACTGTTATTAACGTCATCCTTGACCAATCCTTGGTATAGAATCATTAGCACTCTTGGTATTATATCACTAGCCGCATTAATGGATTATCTCATCAAGCTCATTAGACTCATGATCACCTGTATCCTCTATAACACTCATGTTTATTTACTCTCATGGGTATGTGTATGGTTCCTCATCTCGATGGTTGTATATGTATTTCCTTCAATCCTTTAAAGCCTATTAAACTAATCCGTGATGCTTCACAACTTCCATTACTAATCCTGATATTTCTCTACTTATGACATCTCATTAAACCCTTTATACATATACATTTCTTTACTTTTAACATTTCCGATATCAATCATCCAATTGGACATCATGCTCCATAAATCCTTAACACAATTCCCGGATACTTAATCGTTTACATAGATCACTCAATTACATAATCATGATTTTCCAGGACGGGTAATTGGCTCTGATACTAACTCTGAGAACTATCACTGATACTCTATACTCTCCTTAACTCTCAGTCTCTAATGACACTACTCCTAGAATCATTGGTACAAGGTACTATACTAAGGGCTAACTCTAGATTAAAGCCTACTGCTCACATGCCCAACTAAGAAACACTTACAACTCACTAGCAACACAGTCAATACTAATACAAGACACAAACAAAATTACAAGCCACTAATTATCATACTTAACAAGAAATCTTCAAGGAATAGGAGCTCAAAGACTGAATTGAGGACAGAAGGTATCTTTACTGCTAGTAAAGAAAGAGCGGTGGAACAAAGTCCTGGAATAACAGAAATAGATAAGTCTTGAGATGATATTTTAAGAACCAATTTAGGATACAACCTGATAATCATACACGTCTGTCTGAAATCATGACACTCAGAATCCTCGCCACGCCAGTAAGCATAGATGCGATAAACGACAGGTTCCGTAACTAAGGTATACAACCCTATAATTATGTCATCTAGAATACTCGCCACGCCAACCGGTATGGCTGCGAGAAACTCTAAATCTCATAACTAAAGTATGTACATCCAAGTTAGGTTCCTACGTTCTCGTCACGACAGCTAATATGGCTGCGATAAATTCTAGGTTCCATAACCAAAGTAGACGTTTTACCTTCCTCACTGTCCTCATCAACATATGTCATCAGATGATACCGTAAATTTTAGCCCGTAAAATTCATCTCGATATGAAATCAATTCAACAACGATACCAAGAATTAAAGTTAACAACTGGTCAACAAGAATCAAACTTAACAATGATACCAAGAATTTAATTTAATAACTACTCAACAAGAATCAAGTTCAGTAACAACAAGCGAGAGCGAACGGAAACAGGGAAAAGATTTAAATTGTAAATTGTAATAAGATTCTCAAGGGGTCATCCCAGGAAATCTTTCAAGAATTTGTGATTGAGTATCCTCTCTCATCCTAGTATCCTATGTCCTATATTCTATAGCAGGTACGCAGTAGTATAACAAGGATGCCACACTACTACGACATCGCACATCTCGCGAAGTCAGACCTGCATGGGCCACCACTAAAAACGTGTCACGACCCGCACCCGGTTTAGGGGCACGAGTGCGTGGGTACGTCCAGCCTACGCCGCAGCATCGGCGGTAGAACGCTGTCTAGGTCAAGTGCTATCTAGATAATCTCACACTAGTATCCAACTCCATAAGGAGACACGGATAACACTAAAATAAATCTAGAAATACTCAATCACAACTACAGCACGATAGGAAATGAAGAAATAAAAGAATACAGCACAAGTCTAATGATAACATAACATACCTGCAATCCTTAACTTCCAATCCCCAAGTGTCAGAAACCAGTCTACTAATGTCACAGTCTGGAAAAATATTTTCCAGTCAGGAAGGAGCAAAGTACATCTCTAAATAGCAGTTCTATATAAATGACATAAACTATGTAGCAGTTCTAGATGGAAACATACCAGATGCATGTATAAGTACGGGAATGTACAATGAGAGAAGTACTGGAAATACTGTAAGTAAATGCAGGAAAAGAAGCAATATGTCCATGAGCAAGAATTCTATGACTAAGTGTGTGAGTACTAGTTTTAACATGTGATCGGCTTGGGAACTTGATCAGGCTGGTTACATGTGATTAGCTATGATTCATGGAAGGTCAGGCTAACCGTTGGTTAGCTATGATGCATGGAGATGGTCAGGCTAATCACACGTAACAGCTATGAGGCATGGAGATGGTCAGGCCGCACCCGACGTGAGATGTGGGGTGAGCTATGATGCATGGATAGTTGGGTATGATCACATATCTACACTAAAATACTCCCCAACCCCCGACTGGTATAGTAGATCCAATCATGGTACGCTATGGCACGGGATTCCCTAGGAAGGTAGCAAATCTCCCCGGGAATCAGTGTCTGTACATGCACAAGATAACAAGGAAAACAAGTCTTGTACAAGCTACACCATGAATAAGGAATAACATCTCATGACGAGATCCGCGTATACCAATCCGTGTAACCAACGTGTCGAGAACATGTATATTTACACTAGATACAGTGAACATAGGAGATATCATAAATTAGAAACTAATCAGAGAATGTACTTGCCTTGGGTCCTTAGCTGGTAAAACCAATGTCCTGTTCCAGAGTATCCCCTGGGTAAACCAACAGTCCTATAAACATAACACAAGCAAACCACATTCGCATCAGATGCTATACTAACACAGTCAAAAAATACTGGTCTCAGGGCCATGTCAGGCAGGGCACTAGTCAACTAGGGTCATCTAGTAGGGACACGTATATAATATACATTACACTTATATACTTACAATATTTATACATGCACCAATTTAAATGTATTTACAATATATATATATATATCTTTTAAATACATATTTGATTTATACTAGTTGAACATTATATATGTGTACTCATACATATGCTAAAATACCTTTTTAAAATATATATATATAAATACTAAATTGATTACATATACTAGAAATACGTATTTACGTATATAAATCATTTCGAACTTATTTTGAACAATAATTTCAAATAAAAGTTTATTTATAAAAACTAGAATTTATGTAAAAGCCAATATTTTTCATTTATGGTAAAATCGGTCACCGATCCAATAAACTAATTTTTGAACTCATTTAGATTATTGAAACTATATTTTTAATTTAATAATGTAACCAAAAATTATTATTATTTTTACATATCAAAACCCTTTTAATTTGTTACATAAAAATAACTAATTACATAAACTAGCTAATTACATATTTATATAACCAAATTATATAAAATAACCAAAATATATATACTAATACTAGTACATCACATTAAATACATATACAATACATTAATTGTATGTACAAGATATATATATACATTTATACTAATTACATTAATTAACGAAACTAATTATAAGAAAATACTAAACTAATTAATTAATATTTACTAACTGGTTAATAACAAATTACTGTTTATTAATAATCAACTAATCTAATCATTAACTAAACTAAATTAATTATTCTTAATTGATCAATTACTTAACCACTAATTTAATTAACTAACACTAAATTAATTAAATATTAATTATAACTAATTATATAAAATAAACTAATTATATAAAATAAACTAATTATATAAAATAAACTAATTTTATGAATTAATTAAACTAATTATGAATTAATTAAACTAATTAATCATTAACTAATTAACTAATTAATTAATTAACTAATTACTAATTAACTAATTAACTAATCTACTTAACCTTTTACACAGAAATAAATCGAAGAAGAGGAAAGAGGGAAGAAGGAAGGGGAGAGCTCACAGGGTTTCCGGCGAGGTCGGCCGGCCAGGGCGTCGGCGCGGCGGACGGCGGGGAGCTCGAGGGCAGCGGGCTCGGCGCTCGAGGGCAGCGGGCTCGGCGCTCGAGGGGGCGGCTCGGCGCTCGAAGGCAGCGGCTTCGAGGAGACGTCGGCGCGGGATCTCGACGACGGCGGCGTTCGACTCTGCGAGGCGGTGGCGGTGCTCGACTTCCAGCGGCGGCGCTCGGTTCAGCGGCGGCTTCGAGGGGGCAGCGCTTGGATCGAGACGGCGGCTTCGTTCCAGCGGCGGCGGCGGCTCGACTTCCAGCGGCGGACTCGACTTCCAGCGGCGGACTCGACGACGTCGAGGGGGCCACAGTCACCGGAGCTAGGTTAGGGTTAGGGTCTGGGTGTCGGGGTCGTGTCCGGGGCTGGACACGGCGGTGGTGGAATGTGGACGTGTCCGGTGCAGGACACGATGGGTGCTTTACTGTGGACGTGTCCGGGTGTGTCGGACACGGAAAAGCTGGTTGTAAACTGTAAATCTGGACACAGGAAATAAAATGGATACGGTGGGACACCCGGGGTCGGACCCGAGGCCATCACGGCTGACACGGTGATGCTGGACACACGGACACGAGCACACAAGATGATGGTGATGGCTTGTTGGCTTGGGAATTGTGGAGGCTAGCTAATAATTAGGAGATTAGGGTTTCTAGGGAGATGTGAAAATGAGAATTTAAATAGGGAGAAGGGTGTGGGATAAAGGGTTGCGGGTTGGCCCAATGATGAATGGCCCAGAATTAAATAAAAAGGGGCTTTTCATGTGGGAAGAATGGGGCGTGAATGGGAGACGGAAAACGATAAATTAAATAGAAAAGAAATTTAAGAAAAATGTTTTTAAGAAGCTTTTGATTAGCTACTAATTAAACTCATTTTTCAAAATATTAGGAAGTATGTAATTCATTTATTTACTATCCCAAAAAATCTATTTTATTTTATCAACTAGTCTTTTAAATAACTATTTAGTCAAAACAATAATTTTATGACTCAAGCCAATAAATATTTGAAACTAGAAATATATATTATTATTTATTTATTTATTTTGTAATACATCGTCATTTAGGAAAATGATTTTTATAAAGATTTTTAAATTACCTTCTAAAATCAGACTTCGTTCAAAATCAAATAAAAATTTTCAAGGAAAAATATTTTATAAAATTTGATATTTTAAAATAAATTAAAATCTAATTATTTTGGAAATTGGAAATCGGAGGTTACATCAGCTCCTGCTGTGGTCCCGTATACCTCGGGATAGATCTCGTCCTCAAATCCTGGGGACAGAATCCATATCCAAGTCCTCAGGGGACATAGCAAGGTACAAGAAAATATACAAGCCAAAATATAAGCAGTGTAGCAAATAATGAGAATATTAGGGTAAGTATGTAAACATCTGTGAGAAATGCAAGAGAGAACATCAATAGTACCCAGGTTGAACAACTACAAGCTCTGTGTAGGGGAGCCGGTAGCAGTGATATCATGAGGTGGTCTAGCTCAGCGGGAGACTGAGTAGCCGGCATAACATAGTCAACCTGTAGCCTGTGGGTCTCTCCAGTAATAGATGGAACAATAAGGAAATACTAAATAACCAACTAAGTGATATGCAAGATGAGAGCAGCACTAGAACTCAGGCTGAAGCCACTACAAGCTGTGTCGGGGAGCCGGTAGCAGCAGTAATAATGAATAATGGGCCAAGCTCGGGCTTCAGAGTCTTGTACCTCATAATAATAGGGGTGTATATATATGATCAGCCTGTAGCCTGTGTGTCTCTCCCCACCCAATGTAACCACGCATATCATGACCATAACGTCTCATGTCCATGGCAAGCGGGATCATAACTAATGCACAAGTCATAATGTATCTAAGAATATATTATCTCTGTCAAGTCCTGTATCCTATACAGAATCACCACGAATATCTCGGGAAGATCTTGTCTCATGAACAGTGTCAAGTGTCCTGGGTCATAGTGTACTTTGTAAGACAAGTACGAGAAGATAAAGTGTCTCGAATATCCATCTCTAGATGACAATACACAACACCGCGTACGGTGTCGGCACCCGACTGATAATCGGACGCTAAGTACGTCAAACAGTCCTAGGTTAAGCATGCACAGCAATATAAATAAAGCAAGGAATATATATAACAATACTGCAGAGTTTGGCAAGGTACACTTGCCTGATGTCCGAATACCAACAGTCGTCCCTGTATCAGTGGATCCTGTGGGTACTCCTCCAAAAGCTATAATAAACATCACCAACAGTCTCAGAAGATATCAATTAGCTAGAAACGCCTGTCCTTACGTCCAATTTGGACACAGGAGCAAAAAGAACATTTTTGGGCCAAAGCGGGGTCCACATGTGGGCCACTTTGCACCGAAAAGCGTGTCAGGCTCAAAGGTCTCCAATTTCCTTAAACTTAGAGTCTACAAGTCAGGAATGATGATACGAACCCAACGGAACTTCCGGAATTGGATTCCGATGAGCCGATCTCATAATCGTCCGTCAAGTAGAGCCGGTGGGGCCCACGATACGCGATTTTGTCAATGTTCTCAGAATCGAACCAAACTTGGGTCACAGGACCAGCGTATTGCTACGAGTCCGATGGCATAAGTTTCGTCTCGATCTGACATGTGTACACAAAGTTACAGCGTGTTCCAGAAAGGACGAATACGGGGTGTCGTCGGTGGATACGCGTTGATTCCGGTGTGCACGCACATCCGAATCGACTTCTGCGAAATCCCACACGACCGTATCAACGACGCACACATTTCGGTAAAGATCGCGTGCGACCAAGTCGTCCCGTTTGGCGGGGCGCACTCAGTTCCGGGGTAAAACAGGGCGTTGTTTTTCCTGTTTTTGGATCGCGATGTGCGATCACCACAGGACACGATGCACCGAGCGGATTGCACGGGCACCGAGAGGGTTATACAGTCTACGCGAAGCAACTGACGGAATCGAAAATGGAATTACGAGGCGAGAGAAAATGATACCTGAACAGGGCTCCGTGAACGTTGAATTCTACGTGTCCGAGAGTCAACTTTGTGTCCTGGTCGAGGATTCCCGTGTCCTCGTGTACTCGTGAGTCCGAACTAGGGTTCGGATCAGGGGACAGCGGGGTTCCGCCGAAGGGAGTCGGGCTCGGGGTGTCGACGGGCCGGCGGCGACGGAGTCCAGGGGCTGTCGTCGGGTTCGGGGAAGGCCGCCTCGGATCTGTCGATTGTTGGGTCGACTCGGGGGAAGCGGCGGAGCGGTAAGGTCGGCGGGGCTGATCGACGGCGAGGGGGACTCTGGAGGGTGCTCGAGGCGAGGAGCCGAGGGGCGGACGCGGGCGGCGCTCACGGGGAAGGGGTCGAGGGTTCTGGGTTTTGTCGGCGGAGATGGGTGATGTGCAGCGGCGGCGGAGGTGTTGAGGGAAAAGTCGGGATCGACTCGGCGGCCGTGAGTGCGGGAAGAGGGAGTAGTCAACGATTAGTTGCCTAGGGTTCCGGCAGCGACGAGTTGGGGTCGGGTTGCGGCGCGGTGGAGTCGGCGGCTGGGCTCGCTTCACGAGGATTTATAGCTACAGTAACCACGGTGGTTAGGGTTTACCTAATGGGTTTCGGATCCGGGTCGGGTTCAACTCGGATCCGACCCGACCCGCCATGCAGTGGGCTTGGTTCAGCAGCGGTTTGGTTCGACCAAAATGGGTTCGGTTCAGTCTAATCAGGGTTGGTTTGGTTTAATCTGGGTTTAGGTTCGGTTTACACTACCAATAGTTTTTAAGGCTGTAAACGCGTTTCCGGAGTCCAATAAATTCACAGAAAAATATCCCAAGTCTGGTTTTCCATTTTACACCATAAAATATTATTTCCATAATATTTTAACATCAATTAGCAACACTTAAAATTCTTTTGATCATAATTACCTTGGTTCTTCGTCCAGAAAAATACCGAAAAACTGGTAAAAAATATATTAAAATTATTCTGAAAAATCAGGGTGTTTACAATCTTTTCTCCTTAAAAGAATTGCGTCCTCGCAATCTAAGAATAAGCCATTTATAGAAAGAATTATGGTGATTACAAGCTTGCTTAGTTTACAACTGCATCCGTGAATAAGTGGGGATAACGCTGGCGCATACTATCTTCTCGTTCCCAAGTCGATTCGCTAGGAGAATGATGTTTCCAAGCTACACGAACCAGTCTGATTGTCTGTCCCCGCAATGTCTTCTCACTGACGTCGAGGATGCCAACTGGTTGTTCTTCATATCTCAAGCTTGGGCCTACTGCAATCTCCGAATGGTCGACTACGTGACTTGGGTCGGTCACGTACCTTCGCAGCTGTGAGACATGGAATACGTCATGCACTCCCTCTAAGGATGGTGCTAATGCAAGACGATAAGCCACCTCACCAATGCGCTCTAGTATATCAAATGGACCAATATACCTTGGGCTCAACTTGCCTCTGCTCCCGAATCGAATAGTACCTCGAGTGGCTGAAATCCTTAAGAATACGTGCTCTCCTTCTTTGAACTCTAGGGGACGCCTGTGCGTATCTGCTCAATGCTTCTGTCTGTCTTGAGCTGCTCGAAGATGATTTTGGATCTGTTTTACCTTTTCCACTGTCTGCGTTACCAATTCTGGACCCAGTATTTGACGTTCACCAACGTCACTCCAACATATAGGCGATCTGCACTTCCTTCTATATAATGCCTCGAATGGTGCCATCTGAATGCTGGCCTGATAACTGTTATTGTAGGAGAACTCCGCTAAGTGTAAATGATCTTCCCAAGATCCTCCAAAGTCTAGCATACATGATCGCAACATATCCTCTAAGATCTGTATGGTGCGCTCCGATTGGCCATCTGTCTGTGGGTGGTAAGCTGTGCTGAATTTGAGTCTGGTGCCCACACTCTCTTGCATGCTTCTCCAGAAATGAGATGTAAATCTTGAATCTCGATCCGATATAATACTGACCGGTACTCCATGTAATTTGACGATTTGTCGCATATACATGTCGGCTAGTACCTCTGTGGACTGTCCAACTCTAAATGGCAAGAAGTGTGCCGATTTAGTGAGTCTATCCACGATAACCCATACTACATCTCTTTCGCTGGGGCTCCTTGGAAATCCAATGACAAAATCCATCGTGATATGTTCCCACTTCCATTCTGGTATAGGAAGCGGCTGTAACATACCGGCAGTCCTCTGATGCTCAGCCTTTACTTGCTGACAGACTAAGCATTTAGCCACAAATCTTGCAATCTCCCTTTTCATTCCATGCCACCAATAATACTGCCTCAAGTCTCGATACATCTTGGTTCCTTCTGGGTGAATAGAGTACATAGAGCTATGTGCTTCAGTCATTAACTCCTGTCTCAATTCTCTATTTGGAATACAGGCGATTTTCAAACCTCAATGTCCCGTCTTCGTGTATGCGAAGTCCTGTCTGCATGCCTGCTTATGTCCTCTCTTTGAGTCTTCAGAATCTAGCATCGGTGGGCAATGCCTCTTTAATTCTTTCCACAAGTGATGACTTAATTTTAAGATTAGCCAGCAATCCATTCTGTCCTGATAAAATAACCTCTATCTGAAGCTCCTATAGATCTCTCAATAACTCGGGCTGCATCGTCAAGAAATAAGCCGTAGGTTTCCTGCTGAGTGCGTCTGCTACAACATTCGCCTTTCCTGGATGATACTGCAGATCTATGTCAAAATCTACCATCAATTCAAGCCAACGCCTCTGCCTCATGTTAAGCTCCTTCTGAGTATATACATACTTCAGACTTTTGTGATCTGTAAAGATGTCTACTTTCTCCCCATAAAGGTAGTGCCTCCAAATCTTCAATGCAAATATAACTGCAGCTAACTCCAGATCGTGTGTTGGATAGTTCTTCTCATGGACCTTCAACTGTCTCGATGCATAAGCAATGACTTTGCCATGTTGCATTAAAACACATCCTAATCCACTGCTTGATGCATCACTGTAAACAACAAAACCTCCTAACCCCGAAGGAAGAGTCAAGACAGGTGCTGTTGTTAATCTTCTCTTCAATTCTTCAAAGGCCTTCTGGCAGTCTTCTGTCCATATAAACTCCTGGTCTTTACGTGTCAGCTTCGTCATCGGTTCTGCAATCCTCAAGAAATTTTCTACAAACCTTTGGTAATATCCCGCAAGTCCGAGAAAACTTCTCACCTCTGCAACTGATGTGGGTGTAGGCCAAGTCTCTATTGCCGCAACTTTCTCTGGATCCACTGAAAGTCCTTCTCCTGAGATGATATGTCCCAAGAAAGGTACTTTGTCCATACATAACTCACACTTACTGAGTTTGGCGTATAACTTTTCCTGTCTCAAAGTCTTTAACACGATTCTGAGATGCTCCTCGTGCTCTTCGTGGCTCTTGGAATATATTAGAATGTCGTCAATGAACACAACCACAAATTTATTCAAGAACTGATGAAAGACTTTGTTCATCAAACTCATAAATACTGCTGGCACGTTGGTTAAACCAAACGGCATCACCAAGAACTCATAATGTCCATACTTTGTCCTGAAAGCTGTTCGGTATGTCTTCCTTCCTTACTTTGATCTGATAATAGCCGGATCGAAGGTCAATCTTTGAGAATACCCTAGCTCCACTCAATTGATCGAATAGATCATCAATGCGTGGTAAGGGATACCTGCTCTTGATGGTCACAGCATTTAGTGCCCTGTAATAAATGTATAACCGTATTGTTCCATCCTTCTTTGGCACAAATAATATGGGTGCTCCCCAAGGTGAAACACTGGGCCGAATGAAACCCTTCTCCAAAAGATCATCAACCTGTTCTTTCAACTCCACTAACTCCTTAGGTGCTAGCCGATATACTGACGAAGTGATAGGCTCTGCTCCTGGAGTTAAGTCTATTGTGAATTCTATTTTCCGATCAGGCGGTAAACCTGGAAGATCATCAAGAAATACATCCATAAACTCAGATATGACTCTTGGGTAACCTGTCTCTCCTTCTACAGATAGTACCCTAAGAGTAGGATGAACTCCTTGCTCTACTGCTCCTCGAAGAAATTCAAATTTTGGATGTCCAGGCGGTCTAAATATAATCCGCCCAAGTCGGCAATCAAGAGTCGCATGGTACTGACTTAACCAGTTCATACCAAGTACAACATCATAATCCGGCATAAAAAAGATCAGAAATTGAGCTCGCATCTCTCTTCCACAGACTACTACAGAACATGATCTACAGACGTCACTAACCGGAATAATTCCACCTCCCGTAAGAATTCTCTTCATCTTCGGAAGGGGTGCGGTAGCTACTCTATGGGTGGCTACAAAGCTAGCTGCTATAAATGAATGCGATGCTTGTCCTCCATTGCCTGGTGTCACTCCGTTTATATAAGTAACCACAGCGTCGTGTGGCGTATCCAATAGAATCTTATCTCCGTTCCTGGGATCCATTACTCTGCAACCAAAAGATAAACTGTAAGAACGCTCAGAGGAATCAACACAGGATGCAAATCAAGTAACAAATTGGAGTTCGATATAGAGTTCAAAAGTAGTTTAAATAATGGATGAGATCCTATACTTATCATATCCTTAGGACAGGCTGGTTCGGTCCCTAAGTTAAAACCGAACGATTGTGTCGTTGACCTGCATGGGCCACCACAAAAACTATGTCATGCCCCAGTCCCAAAATACCGAGGGACCAGACACGTGACAATGGCCAGCAGTACGCACCGATGGACAAACCCAATTTAATGGATCCATCAGGGCATACTTAAGCTGTAAAATCAAGTCTACGAAAATATGGTACAACTAATCTCATCCACACAAGATATAAAATATGATCCACAAAAATAATAAAGAATGTAAATCATCAGCTAGTCTCACAAGTACTTCGAGGAACAACCCGATAAATATCTGATACATGGTTCAACAGACCATAAATAAATGTCTAAAATAAATAAATGCTGAGCATGAACCATGGATGCTCAGAAAAAGTCTTCGGCTAACACCTCATCCTCGGATGGCGGTACAGCTCCTGGATCAGCTCCTACTACGGTCCCGTATACCTCGGGATAGATCTCGTCCTCAAATCCTGGGGACAGAATCCATATCCAGGTCCTCAGGGGATATAGCAAGGTACAAGAAAATATACAAGCCAAAATATAAGCAGTGCAGCAAATAATGAGAATAATAGGGTAAGTATGTAAACATCTATGTGAAATACAAGAGAGAACATCAATAGTACCCAGGTTGAACAACTACAAGCTCTGTGTAGGGGAGCCGGTAGCAGTGATATCATGAGGTGGTCTAGCTCAGCGGAAGACTGAGTAGCCGGCATAACATAGTCAACCTGTAGCCTGTGGGTCTCTCCAGCAATAGATGGAACAATAAGGAAATACTAAATAACCAGCTAAGTGATATGCAAGATGAGAGCAGCACTAGAACTCAGGCTGAAGCCACTACAAGCTCTGTGTCGGGGAGCCGGTAGCAGCAGTAATAATGAGTAATGGGCCAAGCTTGGGCTTCAGAGTCTTGTGCCTCACAATAATAGGGGTATATATATGATCAGCCTATAGCCTGTGTGTCTCTCCCCATCCAATGTAACCACGCATATCATGACCATAACGTCTCATGTCCCTGGCAAGCGGGATCATAACTAATGCACAAGTCATAATGTATCTAAGAATATATTATCTCTGTCAAGTCCTGTATCCTATACAGAATCACCACGAATATCTCGGGAAGATCCTGTCTCATGAACAGTGTCAAGTGTCCTGGGTCATAGTGTACTTGGTAAGACAAGTACGAGAAGAAAAAGTGTCTCGAATATCCATCTCTAGATGACAATACACAACACCGCGTACGGTGTCGACACCCGACTGATAATCGGACGCTAAGTACGTCAAACGGTCCTAGGTTAAGCATGCACAACAATATAAATGAAGCAAGAAATATATATAACAATACTGCAGAGTTTGGCAAGGTACACTTGCCTGATGTCCGAATACCAACAGTCGTCCCTGTATCAGTGGATCCTGTGGGTACTCCTCCAAAAGCTGTAATAAACATCACCAACAGTCTCAGAAGATATCAATTATCTAGAAATGCCTGTCCTTATGTCCAATTTGGACACAGGGGCAAAAAGGACATTTTTGGGCCAAAGCGGGGTCCACATGTGGGCTACTTTGCCCCGAAAAGCGTGTCAGAGTCAAAGGTCTCCAATTTCCTCAAACTCAGTGTCTACAAGTCAGGAACGATGATACGAACCCAATGAAACTTCCGGAATTGGATTCCGATGAGCCGATCTCATAATCTCCCGTCAAGTGGAGCCGGTGGGGCCCACGATACGCGATTTTGTCAATGTTCTCAGAATCGAACCAATCTTGGGTCACATGACCAGCGTATTTCTACGAGTCCGATGGCACAAGTTTTATCTCGATCGGACGTGTGTACACAAAGTTACAGCGTGTTCCAGAAAGGACGGATACGGGGTGTCGTTGGTGGATATGCGTTGATTTTGGTGTGCACACACATCCGAATTGACTTCTGCGAAATCCCACACGACCGTATCAACGACGCGCACATTTCGATAAAGACCGCGTGCGACCAAGTCGTCCCATTTGGCAGGACGAACTCAGTTCCGGGGTGAAACAGGGCATTGTTTTTCCTGTTTTTGGATCGCGGTGTGCAATCACCACAGGACACGATGCACCGAGCGGGTTACACGGGCACCGAGAGGGTTATACAGTCTACGCGTAGCAACTGACGAAATCGAAAACGGAATTACGAGGCGAGAGAAAACGATACATGAACAGGACTATGTGAACGCTGAATTTCACGTATCCGAGAGTCAACTTTGTGTCCTGGTCGAGGATTCCCGTGTCCTCGTGTCCTCGTGAGTCCGAACTAGGGTTCGGATCAGGGGACAGCGGGGTTCCGCCGAAGGGAGTCGGGCTCGGGGTGTCGACGGGCCGGAGTCCAGGGGCTGTCGTCGGGTTCGGGGAAGGCCGCCTCGGATCTGTCGATTGTTGGGTCGACTCGGGGGAAGCGGCGGAGCGGTGAGGTCGGCGGGGCTGATCGACGGCGAGGGGGACTCTGGAGGCTGCTCGAGGCGAGGAGCCGAGGGGCGGACGTGGGCGGCGCTCGCGGGGAAGGGGTCGAGGGTCCTGGGTTTTGTCGGCGGAGATGGGTGATGTGCAGCGGCGGCGGAGGTGTTGAGGGGGAAGTCGGGATCGACTCGGCAGCCGTGAGTACGGGAAGAGGGAGTAGTCGACGAGCAGTTGCCTAGGGTTCCAGCAGCGACAAGTTGGGGTCGGGTTACGGTGCGGTGGAGTCGGCGGCTGGGCACGCTTCACGAGGATTTATAGCTACAGTAACCACGGTAGTTAAGGTTTACCTAATGGGTTTAGGATCCGGGTCGGGTTCGACTCGGATCCGACCCGACCCGCCATGCAGTGGGCTTGGTTCAGCAGCGGTTTGGTTCGGCCAAAATGGGTTCGGTTCAGTCTAATCAGGGTTGGTTTGGTTTAATCTGGGTTTAGGTTCGGTTTACACTACCAATAGTTTTTAAGGCTGTAAACGCGTTTTCGGAGTCCAATAAATTCACAGAAAAATACCCCAAGTCCGGCTTTCCATTTTACACCATAAAATATTATTTTCATAATATTTCAACATCAATTAGCAACACTTAAAATTCTTTTGATCACAATTACCTTGGTTCTTCGTCCAGAAAAATACCGAAAAACTGGTAAAAAATATATTAAAATTATTCTAAAAAATCAGGGTGTTTACATAGACTTTAGACTTGGACTATATATTTTGGATATTGTCTTGCTCTTCGTTTCTTTATTTCTTTGTGATATCTTATCGTGCTTTTACTCTTCCCCTAGTTATTGTGATTGAGGCATATATATACTGCGTGGTTGCCCTCCTTTTGGAGATGTTATATTGACTGATTATTGTGAGTTAGATATTGTGACCTAGAACGGACCTTTACAGCGTTCTACCACCGATTCTGCGACGTAGGTTGGATGTACCCACGACTCATGCCCAATTTTTTGGGTACGGGTCGTGACAAGAATCCATGAGTTGATAGATGCCAAAGTCATCACTTTGCGTTTATAAACGAGAAGACGGTCACTGCAAATTGATTTCACTCTAACGTGACAATTTTCTCCCTCAAGAGGTACCGGATGATGAGTCCCTAAAGTTTCCCCAGCGGATTCTTCAGGTCTATCCCCACTCAGCAAAATTCACTCCACAATGAATTTTTTGGACATGAGTTCATGTCCATATTACCTCTGAACTATTGTCTAAATATTTTTTTGTTTCCCTAGCTGAATTTGCCATGTCCAAATAACCTCTGAGCAAACCTCCCAGTTTGTGGCTATAGATCAGTCCACGTCCATACTACCTCTGAACTACGTCTTTCCACTTTCTCCAGCAGAGTAAATCTATCACCACAAAAATGGTCATGTCCATATTTTCTCTGCCCTATTTTTTCTATATCTCCACTGAGTCATATCTTACCACGTCCTCATTACCTCTGAGTAAGATATTTTCAGAACTTTTCCATGTCCTCATTACCTTTGAGTGAAGTTCTTCTCTTCGACTTTCTACTACCACGTTCGCATAACCCCTGATAGTGCTAGTCGTTTCAGCTTATTATCTGTACTTAAGGTACGCCAAGGGTAATAAGTCCTTAACCCGGATGTACAAACTGACTCTTTGTTTTTCATCCCCAGCAAGTGCCTATGTGCAACATTTTCTCCTTCGTTACAAATTCTTGTAAAGAGCCATCATCCATATCCAAGAGTCCCGGGTACGCAATGGGTGATGGATCCTCAAAATTCCCCCAGTGGAGCAATCCTTAGGTCTACTCGCACATTCGCACAATAACTATTTAAACCAGTCTCATTTTATGCTAGCCATGTTCATATTACCTCTGAGCTATCGTCCCATTAATCTCCCCAGCGGAGCGATCTTGGGTCTATCTTCATGTTTGGATAGACCACACTCAACGAATCACTCTTCCAAAGAGTTTTTTGGACACTAGTTCATGTTCATATTACCTCTGAACTGCTGTTATAAGACTTCTCTCATGCTGAGTTTGTCATATTTATATTACCTCTGAACAAACCTTCCTGGTCCGGCTATCAATTATCATGTCCATATTACCTCTGATATCAGTTATCATCTCAACTTAACACCCGTATTTAACTCTAAGTACGCCAATGGTGTTAGGTCCACAAAAACTGCCACGTCCATATTACCTCTGGCAGGGCTTGTCCTAAACTTATTACTTGCACTCTCGTGCACAAGAAGTAATAGGTCCACACACAAAAAAACTTGTGGAATACTCGCAATGGAAACGAATTGTTCATGTCCATATCACCTCTGAACTATCCTCATTTTCCCCAGCAAAGAGAAAGTCAGTTCATGTTACCTCTGGACTATGTCTCTCTACTATCTCCACAGAGTCATATTTTACCGTGGCTATATTATCTCTGGTAGAACTTGTCTCAAACCTATTACTTGCACTAACGTGCGCAAAAAGTAATGGGTCCACAAAAATCTCCCAGCAGGACGTCTTTACCAGCCACAAAACCTATCACGTCCATACGACCTCTTATAGGGCTTGTTTCGAACTTATTATTTGCACTCAACGTGCGCAACAAATAATAGGTCCACCAAAAATTCTCCAGTGGGATGTCCTCAACAAACCAAAGTTCGCACAAATAATCATAAAGAAATGGAGGGTTCTTATATGATTGTAAATGGCACTTACAGATTAGCCAAGTCTAATGAAAAATTTTGATAATGGCTACTATCAACTGCAAATTCCCGAAGGAGTACTATACTTAATCTCCTTTGCTTAACGGAGTATGATGAAGATCTTATTCTGACGATACCATGCACAAAGGTTAGCCGGATCATATTCTATCAGATTCATATGACCTCTTAATGGATATGCTTAACTAATTTGTAAACCTATCATATTCATATTACCTCTGATAGTGTTTAGTATACAAATGTAGTTGGATTATATTATATCAGGTTCATATTACTTCTGAATAGATTTACATTCAGCAAAACCTTAACGAAAGTATGTCATGTTCATGATACCTCTGATATCACTTTCATCTTAGCCTATCATATTCTAAAGTGATGGGTCCACAAAGTCAGAAAATATATCTTTATTATCTCTGAGAAATTACAGGAGAAACAAAAAAGTACATCATTGGGGAGGAGCAGTTAAATCCCTAATCTGTCGCACCAAAGCAGCCATCCTCTCATTCCTGGAGTTCAAAATACTGTTGCGAGCCCGTTCCAGCCTTGCTTCGTCGTTGCTTAAGCGAGATAGTCCGGACAGAGAATTAACAAAATTTGCATGGATAACACCCGTATGAGTCAAGTTCTGTTTAGCTATATCCACTTGGCCCTTCAGCACATTACGGACTGTCGATGTCTTGAGAAGCATCTCCCTTGCCTGAGCAAGTTCAACTTCCAATTCTCGAACCCTCGCTTCATCTCCCTCACATTCGGCCTGACACTTAGCTAGCTGAGGAATGACCTCCACTAAGACAGGTTGCTCTTTATCCATCTCTTGTTGCTGTTCCTGGATGGATTTGTTTAGAGTTTCTATTTGCTCAACAAGTTATGCAGTTAAGGAGTCATACTCAGCTTGAACCAGATCGTCGATGCTGCCTCGGGATAGTTGTAAATACTCGTTAATGGGCTGTTCTAAACCATTAACTATTTGCTCTAGCGCATCAGCTCTTTCAGCGTCACTAAAATTTCTAATCTGCGCTATAGGGAGATTGGAGGACATCTTCAGAGCATCAAAACCTAGGTTCTTCTCCAGCACCATCGATATCAACTCTTTCAAAGTGAGGTAGAATATGCTAGTGTATTGATCCACTAGCATAGCAAAGCTCGAATAGACGCTGGGAGTGGCACAATATCGGTAAGTCCCCTTTCTGGAATGACTGCAGAGAAGGTCGCCACAGTCGTTGCTTCAACAGATGGCGTGACAAAAGAAGAGACACCAACAATAGTTGAAGTTGCTGGTATACTCGACGAAGGAGGCACGGACGAGATGGTGGGTTCATCCTCCTCTGATGTTATTTGAACTGCCACTGGCGGGATGACACCCGAGAATGTTGCGGATGAAAGATCGGCAGTTTCAAAGCATAATTCTTTGACGTCGATCACCGTCGTTTCATTAAATAGATCCGCAACAAAGTCAGAAGTTGTGTCAACTCAGCCCTCCCCATAGATGTCTTCACCTAAAAAGAAGACAAGAGAAAGTTAATATTAATTTGATGTTAATTTTCATGAAGAAAACGTGAAGACAATATTTATCCATGGCCGATGGTATGTATGTTGCGTCTACAGCCTGTATAGCTAAATTATTTCTTAATGATGCTAAACAAGATATCATACCAGGAGAAGAGGGTGCACCAACTGAAGTTTGAGGATAGTCATCACAGTCATCACCCAGATCCACTCGAGGTTCATCAGGTGGAATCTTGCTAGAAATACTTACAGACGAAGGAGGGGTTACTCCCATTATTGGTCTGGATAAAGGTATATTGATCCTGAATATGCTCGGTCTCGAAGGCGACCTCGAAGCACTACCAGTAGCGGTAGTAGCGGCAGCGATCACGAGCAAAGAATCTCCAGCACTGTCAGCCGGAACTGTGGAGGATCCCTCTCTAAAAGGCGAAGGACCTCTGATCAAAGAATCTTCCCCAACAAGGGAAATAACAAGCTCACTCCTAGAGGCCCCCTTGGTGGAAGTCCTTTTAGGACCTCTGACCGTCTTCTTCTTGCGGGGGGAAGGCTCTTTCAGAGTGGAAGCCTTTCGCTTATTGGAGATAATAAGAGGCTCTGTTGGCGGAGCTATTACGCCTCTCGGTATTATGAACAAGAAATTGTCTGCACTGGTAGTGTCTTTACCTTCATCAGAGGAGACGGATGGGATCTCTTCTCTTCCAGTAGACTTAGGGGAGGGCATCCTGAAACTTTCATACACATCGAAATTACGATGGAAGGTATTGATGGACGCGTAAAACTGCACGTACGAGTGAAGAATGCGCAACTCCGTGGAGACAGAAGTCGCGGGCACAGCAAATATTGCACTAGTACAACCCATGATAAAGTACCGCCATCCTCTAGCTCCATCAATAAGTCCACCTTTGGACTTGAAGCTGGTGATAGGATTCCCAACGTGCAACTGGTCGTACCCAAATTGTCTGGCAAACCGGCTTGGCAGATAAGGCCCCAAGTAGCAGTGATCATCACTTTTGTACTGCAAGTGGGAAGGTCTAATGCAGACCAACCAATAAAAGGTTTCAGGAGAAAGAATAGTCCTCCCTTGGCCTGCATCCTGAAGTTTTGTCCCCTGTTGATTGATATGTACGAGGGGGACGGTACAAAAGAGCTTTCAACCATGGGTAAAATTTAATGCTTGTCGACAATCTATGACGCTCGCCACATTCCAAAGGGAATTCTTGTAATTCAAGAAGAAGTTATTTCCCGAACTGCTGGCAGAGCTGGGAGACATCACCCTGGTGTTGTGAAGGATTAACTATCCCATCAGGTATAGGAATGGTAATTCCACTCGGGGAAATCCTTCACGCTGTGTATCATCAGCTAGCAGCCCATCAGTAATGGCCCTCAGGCCAGCTTGTATTCTATATACCATGGCAGGAAGCAGGTATATAGAATACAAGCTCCAAACACCAAATGCACTGCGGGCCATAAGGTATTGCGATGAATGTGATCCGCAGACGCGATGCCAGGCACTACCCATCGGCGTAGCCAGACAGAGAGGAAGCCAGCCAGTTGAGCTTCTCTCGACAGAGGCTTGCGACAATGCCTCATATAACTGAAGGCTTTAGTGCCTGCAGGATAGCCCCATATCTCCTTATCGAGAATATAATCTGAAGCCCCTGCGTCTTCAATGAGGTCATCGACCGTGTTGGTGCTAAGCATTCTCAGGAGGTTCAAGGGCTTATCTCTGCTATCTACAACCTTGTCCGGCTTAGCATTTCTGGCCTGATAGAAGAAGAGGTAGGATGCCTATTTGTTGATATGAGCCAAATCAGAGGGCTCTTTGTAGAAGGTGGTGCAGGCAAGATAGTGGCTCATCAGCTCCTGGTACACTGCCACTGCTCGAGGGTTTATATCCCTCAGCTCCCTATTCGTAGGAACGTACTCTTCATAAGGAGTGTCCCCCATTGGCAGCTTTAAAATCTCTGCCATCTCATGAAGGGCTAAGCCCAACTCCCCTAGTGGAGTGGCAAAAGTCCCAGTAAGCGAATTGTATCACTCCATCAAAGCTAAAAATAAGTTGGGGTTGACAGGCAGCCCAACACTAGTGGCACTCATAGCCGCAAACAAGCCAATACTTTCCAGCTCCATCTGGAAGTGCTTCAGGGACCAGGCAGTTAAACTGGCCCATCGAAGATTCCCGGGGCTAAGCCATCCACTGGTGCGAGGGTTAACCTTGGGGTACACTCCTCCCTGCCCCATAAAGTCATTGCAGAAAGTCGATATTTGAACCGGCTGGATCAGTGAAGTATCTTCACTCGGGATGTTGTCCAGCAGTAATCCTCTGAAAGGCATAACAGGGCCTTAAGGACGGCTCACAAAGGCTCCTTGATTCAATCCTTTCTTATAAAAGATCTTCCCCAGCTGGCCGTGAAGATCGGGAGTCAGAGTCCACATTATCTTCCTAGGATGTGTGGCATGGAAGAATGCTGAGATAGGATAATCTCTGGGCATCCTGGGCAGATACATGACCGTGCCCTCAGCAGTAAACACCCAATCTTCCTTCTTGGGTTTAGTCTGGGATGGTTTGTCGATAACATTCCCAAACAAGAAACCTGGTTTGTTATATTCAGTCCCATCTATGTATGTCAGGGGTGCCCCACTGATCATACTCAGCAGCATTCGTTCTCCTTGGGACGAGATCAGAGTTTTCCTTTCATGAGGATACTCGGTTCCAGAAATCGGGAATGTCACATGGGATAAGTCCTCCAGATAGCTGGAATTCAGCATCCCAGCAGCAGAGCCAATCACTTCAGCCAAAGGAGGGATCTGCAAGTCCACTGTAAAATGCAAAAAAATAAGTCAGTTTTATGCTAGACGCTACACTCTTACAGGATACGCCAAAGACTAACAGTCTGAGCTTTTACGCCGGACTGCAAAAACTTGAGTCTTACACTGGAATCTATTTTCAGTGCGTAAAACTCAAGGTTGGCAGTATACGCCAAAATATAACAGTCTGAGCTTTTTACGCCAGACTGCCAAAATTTGAGTTTTTATGCCGAAATTTACATCCAACACGTAAAACTCAAAGTTTGTAGTATACGCCAAATTTAGACAGTCTGAGTTTTTTTTGCCAGACTGCAAAAATATGGAGTTTTTACGCTGACACATTAGGAATGTGGGCGTAATAATAAAACATCTGTGCATCATCTTCCTCGAAGAGGCTCTTAGCACAGAAGATGACCTTGCGCGTACACGTACAACATGTGCGAAGGGTTTCATTCATATCGAAGTCTTTACCTGTGATGCCCGGAGCGCAGCTCGATGGTGGAGCACTTCGTTCAGATCAGGGCTCACTCAACCTAATGGAAGTTGCTCGTACTTGAGCAGAGGAGCGAGATAAGGAAGCAGTTTTCTTTCCCTTAGCAGTGGGAGCCTATTTTGGTGCCATGGCGAAGCTCAAAGTTCTCAGAAAAGAGACAAAGACGAAGAGTTCTCAAAAAGACGAAGGGTTTTTGCAAAGACAGATGAAGGGTTTCTCTCTCAAGACCTTGGGCTATTTATAGAGTTCAGATAACTCTTCGAATCCCTAACCAAATCCGATATTTAATAGTCGGTTATGATTTGGGACCACGTCAGCCTATCATTTGAAAAAAGAAGACGGACAGTCATGCTGCGCAGTGGATCCAGATTTTACTTTCAGAGGCTATAAATCTATGGTTTTACGCTCAGAAGCTTTTACGCTCAGAGGCTATAAATCTATGGTTTTACGCCCAGAAGCTTTTACGCTCAGAGGCTATAAATCTACGGTTTACGCTCAGAGGCTATAAATCTATGGTTTTACGCCCAAAAGCTTTTATGCTCAAAGGCTATAAATCTATGATTTTACGCTCAGAGGCTACAGATCTACGATTTTACGCTTAGAAGCTTTTTATGCTTAAAGGCTACAAATCTATGGTTTTACGCACAGAGGCTACAAATCTACGGTTTTACGCTCAGAAGCTACAAATCTACAATTCTACGCTCATAAGCTACAGAAGGCCAATTATAAGGGTTTACGCAGAAAATGCTCCTTTTTGGCTACAAAATATTTTAAGTGTCTGAAACACACATATGTCAGCATTGAAGATGACTTTTCTTTTTGGGCCATTAGAAGTTTATTCGAAGTCTAGCCAGAATCTTTTACATCTAAAGTTCAAGTATGGCCTGTTCGGCAGACGTTTCTCGCCCTATTTCGAGGGATTTTTGGAGGAAACCATTCTTGAAGATGACGGTCTGAAAAGAAATTCTTCGTATCAAAGAAGTGACAGTTCATAATTCTATGCGACTCCTCGTCCAAAAAATAGCATGACAGTTGGATCTTTAAGACAACTTAAATGCTAAAGAGCTTTTTACGCATCTTCCGTTACACGTAAAAGTCGGGACGTGACCGGATAATCATTTATCAGAGTCAGCGTAAAATTACCCAGACGTGTCGAAGCTGCACATTATCAGACTTTCTCACAGCAAATATGGCAAATCAGCAATACGTAAAAGAAGACAAGTTTATTGATCATGATTACATATGATGGAAATCCAGTTTACAAAGGATTTTTCATTTTCATGATTACATATGATAGAAATTCTTTTTTTACAAAGGATTTCTCATTAAAGATCATGCTGGAAATCTGTTGTGCCAGGTTCTCATATTGGTGGAGATCTTTTTCTTCTTCTATGGCACTTCATCGGCTTCTGCGGTCGATGAACAAGAAAATGATTAATGGCGGGAGGATACAAAACTGGGCCTATTTTATTCAAGCCCACCCTCCATACGCCATGGCAGCTACGTCCTAGAATTGTGTTAGGGATTCAGACCCAACACAATACTGGAAGACAGGACCAAACTGCCTACCTACGTCCAGCTTCATAATAGGAGAAAATACAGCTAGCAAGTTGTGTGGTCCGATGAGACCCTTCCTCTCTCCTGGACGAATCGTCATATAAAATTGTTGATTATCCCGAGCAAAGGAAGCTATGATATCCTTCCAAGATCCACCGTTGCAGAAGATATTTGCTCGAAGACACCTCCTTTTATGGCTCCTTACATGCTGGAAGAGCATAATCTTCTTCTTCCTCAAGTCAGTCCGATGAATCTCGGTAACCATCTCTTTTGGTGAAGGAAGTATGGAAAGATAGGTTCACTCACTTGTCTTTATATAGGCAGAAGAGAACATACCAAATCCTAACAAATTCCTAAAATTTGTCGAGAAATCAGCCTCGCAGAACGAGTCCAATTTGACCGTTTCATGCTTCATTCAAACTATTTCAAATTACGAGGAATTTGAAAACTTTGAAGGGGATCTTGTAGAAGCATAAAAAAATACGCTAGGAAATTATACGCGTAAAACCCCCAACGTGCATGAAGCCCACGTAAAACAGAACTCCAGTACTGTGTGGCATAAAATATGACTTCAGAGCTATTGGCGTACAGCAGAGCTTCAACGCTATACAGCGTAGAACAGAGCTCCAAAACAACCCGCGTAAGGCAGCGCTCCCAGGCTGTTTTGGAATAAAAAGGTTGCTACACTCCGGCGTAAACTATGTCTACTTTTAATGCAGCGTGAAGTTGTACGAGGAACTCTTCGTATTCCTCGAATGAACCTGTCAGACAAAACAGTAAACTTGACTCCTGACAAAGAGTACTGCACGACGATCGAGAGGATGGCTGTAATTATGATTCTGCACAGAGCCCCAGGTTGTCGTTTAGTGACATATCCTTGATACAAGTCATTTTTACGCACTCAAAGAATACGCTGCCTATTTTACACAGGCAGAAATGAGCCTTTACGCTCAAGATGAGACGAAATCAAATGCCACGTCAAAAGTTGTTCTTCGTACAGAACTCGAGGCATATCTCTGCAGTTAATGCGCGAGATGGGGGCATATCTCTGCATTTAATGCACGAGATTTTATTCTATTTTCAATGACTAGGAGAGCTAAAAGTAGGGCTAATACGCTCACATCACCATCCTTGCATGTTACGCCAACTAGGATATTTTCAGCTATAGGAGTACGCCGTATGCTATCTCCTTAAAATACGCCAACTCTGGCTATATTTGCAAAGGTACGTAATAAGGCTATTTGGCCCAAAATACGCTTGAGACCTCAGTCAAGGAAGGATAATTGGCTATCTTTACGCTGGTTATCTATTATGCAGCCATTTGGCTTTTACGCCAACAGGACAGCTACTTAGCTTTTATGCCAACAGGACAGCTACTTGGCTTTTACGCCAACAGGATAGCTACTTGGTTTTTACGCCAACAAGATAGCTATTTAGTTTTTACGCCAACGAGATAGTTATTTGGCTTTTATGCCAACCATCTATGCGCAAGGAGCAGTTATCTACGTGGCTTGCATGTCGTGATCTTCGATGAGCAATTATACGTATTACCTTATAATGGGACACGCGTCACACGCGGATTCAGGAGATCATTCAGATGTGGGTACCAGTTATTATAACCGCCACGTAAAAGGTGCAACTCTCTCCACTAATTAGCTTCTATGCCGACTTGTCAGTTACTGTGACCGAGCTCTATAAATAGAGACTTCCGGTCACAGGAGAACGGGGTCGAAAAGGGAGGAGATCAGAGAGAGAGCACATATAGAGAGGGTTGATTGACGACTTTGGCAACGAGAGTTCAATCCCACTCACAATCTTTGAAGCTTATTCTTCTTCTACAGCACTTCTTCATCATTGTGTGGTCCAAGGGACAAAGTGATCGACCGTAGATCAGACTCCTATAGCAATATTTCCCCAGAATCATTTTTTATTGTACTTAACATCCTCGTATAGGATTAATTGTACTCTTTTTTCTTGTTTGTAAACAAAGAAAGGGTTTCGTATAAACCTAGTTTTATTCTTTTGTTTATCATCAAACACCTGGTTCATGGTTTACTTTATAGGTTGGTTCAACTCATGAGAGTCTTTGATTCAACCCTCAAACGCTAGCATATATAAACTAATATTTTATTCTCTCTCTTCACTTTTTTATTTCTTCCTCTTTCTTTAGCTTTCTCTCCCCATTTCATAGACAAGTACATATTGCATGAGAAATGGAGAAACTCTCCATATTATTGTTCCATTATGATTATTATGTATTTCTAAGCACTTTTAGTTCTTGAAATTTTTTGTTTTGATGGATGGATTAGTGTAGATCAACATTTCTAACTTAGATTTTTATTGGGTTCCATGAGTTTTTCTTGGTTTTGATCTATTAAGCTTGTGTCTTCGAAAACCAATTTTTGTTATATATAGGCTGTTGCTCTCTGTTGGAGAAAAAATAAAGAAGAAAAGAGAAAAGTGAAGAAAAGAGAATGGGATTGCTTATATAGGCAAAGGATTGATTGTAGGACATTGGATCATAATCCATGCCCTCTTCTGGGTTCATCACAGTCATGCACACGAAAACCAAGGGACCAACGATCCAAACCATGCAACTAAGGAAAATTTACAAAAAATAACCTAATCAATGCATGAATGGCATAAAGGATAAAGTAAACAATTAAGCATAAAGCAAGCTATACACGTATTAAATGCGTATATCGGGTACATATACTAGAACAGTGAGACGAGTCTCATACTTATGTAGCTCCGTGGCAAGGCGATAGCTTTGCCCGAAGGTGTCTAAAACTTTTAAAGTTTTAGTAAAAGGATGTAATGTATCGGACGACTATCTCATTTTACGTCTGCTTTTGTTAGCCCATGCGGTAACCTTTTGTACTTGTTCAAGAGTTTATAAATGATGTTCATTATCAATAAAGAGAACTTTTTCATGTTTTAATATTGTGTTCAAATATCTACGTACTGTAAATATGTGCTTTTTGTATCAAATACCATGGTCTTGTGCGTTACGCAACTTAGGCACGCAAGGCATCACGCCCGGAAGACTACTATCAATTCCACCGAATCGGGGTGTGACATATTGGTATTAGAGCTTGGTTTCAGTTTCTTTCACTCTCGTGTCGAAAAAGTTTTTATTAACAATTATGTGTTTCCTATTCGAACTCTTGAACTCGTTCGGCCAAAATGAGATGTGTTCCATACAATGAGTCTGTAATACTCTATGAGACCGTTGCAAGTTACTTTCTTTTGAACGAATAACTCAAGTGCAGGCATCAGCGATAGCACATGAAGAGGTACAAGCACAAAAAAGTAGTTTCGGCACCTTGAAAAGTTTTAAAAGCCAGTGAGCTATGCCTCGGTTGACCCAATTGAGCGGATGATGCGGATGCTTGAGGCGAGCCAACAGAGGGACGAGGCTCGTTATGAGCGAACCGAGAAGCGAGAGAAAGAACGTCAGAGCAAGTTTGAAAGAAATCTTGAAGCCCGATTTGCAGTCCAACAAAAGCAGGTAGATGCCCTGCAGTAGACCGTTCAGACCTTAGCCTCCAACCATTCCACGATGACAGCAGCGGCACCGGTGGAGCAACCAACACCTGAAGTTGAGATGCTTCAAACCCCAAAGAAGAAGAAAGTGACTACCTTCAACTTTGTCGACTTTAAGAAGGTCTGCAATACGTCTTTCTGCGGGACTGAAGATCCAGTTGTGGCTCTAGATTGGCTAGCAAAGCTAGAAGATCACTTTAAACTTCTTGAGGTACTTGAAGAGAAGCGAGTTGCGTGTGCCCAACTACAGATCTGTTTGAAAGCGCATGATTAGTGGGACGTGCATCAAAGATATCTCCCCATAGATAGTGAAGATGAGACGATCGCATGGGCTATCTTTCGTAGGGCATTTGAAGAAGAGTTCATACCCCCTCTCGTTCGTCAACAAAAGGAGAACGAGTTCGTGCAGCTTCGACAAGGCAACATGACCGTGAAGCAGTACTCCGCCGAGTTTAATCGGCTCGCCAAGTTTGAAAGTTCTTACCTACCAGATGCGGTAAGTCACGCAAGAAGATTCGAAGGCGGCCTGCAACCTGCCATCCATGTGCATGTAGTCATTCCCTAGTACCAGACGATGTGGGACGTTCTCAACCATGGCCTTTCCCTCGAACCGCAGTATCCTTCCATTACTGTCGACACTGTATATACTTCCAATCACAAGGACCATAACCACACAGGAGGAAACAACTCTATAAAGCGTCCAAATAATGGCGGTCAACAGAGAGGGAATTCAGGGCAAACCTGTTTCTACTGTAAGAAGCCAGGGCACACGATCGACAACAGTCGCTCAAAGAACGGGTTGTGCCTCAAATGTGGTGATCCAACCTATGTTATTCATGACTGTCCACGCCTCTCTGGTCGTCGTTCTCAACATCTAAATTCTTCCATAGTGCCTCATGCAAATCGGGCCGCACTATAACAGGATCGTCGTCAAACTCAAGGAAGGGCATTCACTATGACACAGGAAGAAGCCCTTGCTGCGGACACCATTGTGTTAGGTATATTGCTTTTCAATAACATAATTGCTCGCGTGCTATTTGATTCTGGTGCTACGCATAGTTTTATATCCATAAATTTTGCCATGAAACACAAGTTAGTGATGACACTGTTATATCTAGACCTTAGTGTTAGTACTCCATCAGGCACAAAAATACATGTTCGTTCAGTATGCTAAGGTGGTCATGTCAGTATCGGCGGAAGAAAACTATCGCTCGATGTGTTAGTCCTAGTTATTCGGAATTATGACATAATTGTAGGGATAGATTGGCTCGGCGCTTTCTCGGCCATTATCGACTGTGCGGAGAAATGGGTCATCTTTCGTCTACCTGGAGAGGCCGAATTCTGCTACTCTAGTGGTTCAGCGTCAGAAGCGTCGAAGGCCTATATGGTAATTTTTGCGATGTCAGCTCGACAGATGTTACACTTTGGCTGTGAAGGATACCTAGCGTATGTTGGTGACACTCGGTCGAATTGTGCAAATATAGAGTCTACTTCCGTTGTGGCAGAATTTTCTGACATGTTCCCAAATGAACTACTCGGCATGCCACCTGACCAAAAAATCAAATTCACTATTGACACATTCCCAAATATCCGACCGATTTCTAAGGCTCTATACCGAATGGACCCTGCGGAACTAAAGGAGTTAAAGAGTCAACACAAGAACTGCTTGACCGTGGATACATTCGTCCGAGCGTGTCTTCTTGGGACGCACTTTTGATATTTGTGAACAAGATGGATGGGACGATGCGGCTCTACATAGACTACCTGGAGCTAAATAAGGTCACCATCCGGAACAAGTAACCTCTACCCAGGATCGATGACCTTTTTGATCAACTGCGAGGTGCGTCGGTGTTTTCAAAGATTGACCTTAACTCTGCCTACCACCAACTAAAGATCAAGCCAGAGGAGATATGGAAGTCAGTATTTCACACCCGTTATAGCCACTATGAGTTTTTTGTTATGCCGTTCAGACTGATGAATGCTTCTGCTGCATTTATGGATCTTATGAATCGGGTGTTCCGACCATTTCTTGATAAGTTTGCTTTGGTGTTCATAGACAATATTTTGGTGTACTCGAAGAACAATGAGGAATACGCCGATCACAAGTGGATCGTTCTTTAAATCCTTTGATACAATAAGTTGTACGTAAAGCTGGGTAAGTGCAAATTATGGTTGAACAGCGTATCTTTTTTTGGGCACATCATTTCTGCGAAAGATATCTCAGTCGATCCGAAGAAAGTAAAAGCCATTGTGGAGTGAAAGCAACCTGAGTCGGCCAGCGACATTCATAGCTTTCTTGGTCTAGTGGGCTACTACAGAAGATTCGTCAAGGATTTTTCAAGGATCACATCGCCTTTGACTCATTTCACTCGAAAGGGAGTAACGTTCGCGTGATCAGACAACTGTGAAGCTTCATTCCAAGAATTAAAGTGATGCCTCGTCTCAGCACCGATTCTCACACTCCCGGACGGGCCCGATAATTTTTAGATCTTTAGCGATGCGTCAGGAAAAGGATTGGGATGTGTCCTTATGTAAAGAGACATGGTGATAGCCTATGCGTCGAGACAGTTAAAGCCTCACAAGAAGAACTATCCGACGTATGACGTAGAACTGGCAGCTATTGTATTCGCATTAAAGTTATGGCGACATTACCTCAACGGTATACCATTCTAAATCTTCATCGATCACACGAGCCTCAAGTACCTTTACACCCAAAAGGATCTGAATTTGAGGCAACGACGTTGGCTTGAACTCCTTAGCGAATTTTACTTGTTGATCAGATATACACCGGGCAAGGGCAACATTGTAGCTGATGCACTGAGTCAAGTATTTACAAGGAGCTTAGCTATCGACGGCATGCTGTCAATAAATATAGAGAGTTTGGACATTATACTCCGAATTAGATACAAAGGGGCACAATAAGCTTAGTGGCGCCCAGAACTGGACCTATTAGAAAAAGTCAAGTCCACTCAGAAGGACGACATATTTCTGAACAAGATACGTAAGCTTATCTCGGCAGAAAAGGTGACCGAATTTGCGGTGAGCGAGGATGGAATTATGCGGTGAAGGAAAGATTATGTGTTCCCAACGATACAAACCTAAGAAAAGAGATACGCATTGAAGCCCACTATACAATTTACACATCACACCCTTGCAGCACGAAGATGTATCGAGACCTCCGTACGATATTTTGGTGGCGTGGCATGAAGAGGGATGTGGCATTGTTTGTGTCGTAATGCATGGCCTGTCAGCGAGTAAAGGCCAAACAACAGAAGCCGGACGGGGAGATGCAGAACCTTGCTATACCAGAGTAAAAATAGGAACACATAACAATAAATTTTATTGTTGGTTTGCCGAAGACGCAACAGTAAAATGATACCATCTGGGTCATCGTCGATTGACTCACCAAGTCAGTTCACTTTCTTCCTATCAAAGTTGCTTGGAGTGTCGACCGTATGGCGCAGACTTACCTCGATGAGATAGTTTGACTGCATGGTATGTCAATATCCATTATCTTCGACCGAGATAAATAATTTTTATCACGCTTCTGGGAAAGCCTTTAGTCAACAATGGGGATGAAGTTGAAGTTTAGCTCAGTCTATCATCCTCAAACTGGCGGCCAGATAGAACATGTGAATCAAATTCTTGAAGACATGTTACGCCTCTGCGCATTGGACTCAAAGTCAAGTTGGGATATGCATCTACCGTTAGCCGAATTTGCATACAATAATAGCTAGCAATCCATTATTCAAATGGCACTGTATGAGGCATAGTATGGGCGAAAGTGTAGATCCCCTATCTATTGGGATAAAGTTAGCGAACGACAAATTATTGGCCCGGAACTCGTAGAGCAAACCGTCCAGAAGATCCGTTTGATCTGCGAGCAGTTGAAGATAGCACAAAGCCGTCAGAAGAGTTACGCGGACGCACACCATCGACTTCTTGTGTTCTTAATAGGCGATCATTATTTCTCAAAGTCTCGCCCATGCGAGGAGTCACCAGATTTGGAGCAAAAGGGAAGCTTATTCCAAGATTCGTCGGCCCATTCGAGATACTTAAGCGAGTCGCCCCAGTCGCATATCAGATTTTTCTGCCACCGTCATTATCAGAGGTGCATGATATCTTCCACGTTTAACAACTTAGGAAGTATATGTACGATCCGAGTCATGTGGTGGCTTTTGGTCAACTAGACTTGAAGGCAGACTTGTCATATGTCGAACAACCTGTACAGATCTTGGATCGAAAGAAGAATCTCTTCAAAGTAGTTTGGTTCCTCTCATTTGCGTGCTTTGAAGAAATTATTTGGTCGAGAAATTGACATGGGAACTTGAGTTTGAGATGAAGGAAAAGTTTCCTTCATTGTTTCTTAGTGGTAGGTTCTATTCTTAAGTTTTGAGGACAAAATTTTCTATTATTTGGTTAAGATGTAGTGCCTCGTTTCCCCTTTTCGGGGAGCTGCTAAGATATAGTTTCGGCATCGTTCGATCATGATAGATCGAATCAAGATCATTTCTTCATAATAGATTGGCTTCTTCGGAATCAATTCACATATTCAGTGGACCATGTCCCAAGGACGGACTTAGTGATAGAGTCAAGAGGGACCTCTCCGCTGCAAGTTTTCTTGCTTAATTTTTGTTGTCGCATTGTTGCTTTCGTGCTTTCGAGTTAGTTTTCGAGTTTGCATTTTCTTGAATAACTTTTATGGATTTATTATTTTCGTTCGTTGAACTGAGCTTTTGTTTCAAACTTGGAAAAGAGGAGTAGAAGTATTGATCATTTGTTCATGGCAATGCAGTTGATGGCATAAACGTCGCTCGTACGGAGTCTTGAAGAACTTTCTTTCCTTTCTGTGCACCAACTTGTGAGTGGCTACCATCTCAATTAGCTAGATCTTCTTCCAAGTCTTCACACCTAATAATCTTGCTCTCTTAATTATTCCGATCAAACGATACCATAATAACTAAAAGATGTCATGATAAAATAGAATAGACTTGGAATACTTTATGCTTGCCAACCAACTTGTGAACGATTTACACTGTTGCATGCTAGTCCGCTTTGAATATGCTTTTATCGTATATTAATTCTAGCAAGAACATATTCTTCTATTATTGTGCCATGTATAGAATACTTTATTATTCGATCAACTGAATAGGAATATTATACAATCAGATTATGCCATGTTACTTGTCTCGTGCTTGTATTTTCTTGAACTGCTTCGTTTGATAACTTAGTTTTTAGACGTCGCTTGGTCACGGACAAAACTTATGCACAAGGATTCATAGTTTCTGTGGACGGTCATTGGGGCAATGGCATCGATCCGATCCAGACGAAACTTCGTGATAGTCTCGTATTCGGGCAGGATGGCATGTAACGCTTCGTGTTCCTTTCGTTGCACCCAATTCTCGTCCAAGACTATAATTCATCCACTATGGCATTGTGCTAGTGACCCCCTCGTATATTTAAACTGTGCAAACTAACTATGTCTTCGTGGTAGGGAAGGACATGATAAGTTTTGTGCAGGTGGTTCAGACGGACAGGTAAAGTCACCAAGCGTTGACATGTTTACTTTAGTCAATTTTTATATCTATTGCATGCTTGTAACTTGAACTAAGACAAGATAGAAAGACCACATAATAACTTGCATGCTTCACATAAATAACGTATTAATTGGTATAGTTGGGTTAGCTCGCATTCACCAGTGCATTTTGATGTACTGACCCTCGTTGCAATAGGTTCTTCGTGCCAAGGCGATCCTACAAGGAGCTGAGGCGACTTTCCATCCAGTCCACCTATGGCGCATCCTGTTCGTGCCCTTTTGAAGTGTGTTCATGTTTTTGGAGCTCGTGCACATACCTTATGCAGCTCTGTAGCTAGGTGATAGCTTCACCCGAAGGTGTCTATAGCTTTTAAAGTTTTAGTAAAATGATGTAATGTATCGGATGGCTATCTCATTTTGCATCCGCTTTTGTAAGCCCGTGCGACAACATTTTGTACTTGTTCAAGAGTTTGTAAATGATGTTCATTATCAATAAAAAAAACTTTTCCTTGTTTCAATATTGTGTTCAAATATTTTTGTACTCTGAATATGTGCTCGTTGTATCAAATATCATGGCCTTGTGCGTTGCACAACTTAGACAGGTACGACATCACGCCCGGGGGACGACTATCGATTCCACAAAATCGGGGCGTAACATATATAACATTTTCTTCGGATATAAAAGTACTGAGAAACACTAAGATGCAGTGGAAGGAGAATGAGGTTCACATGTGGAACAACTTATATGCTCATAAGATGATAGGTCCATGTGACAAACTATCATAGCTAGGAGTATCATAAACACTAAAATAATAGCTTTAATCATAGCTTGTGTTGAAGATGAATGGCTCAGACATCTTATTAGGCATATACAAAATTTAGTACATGTTATTTTTTGTGATAATCAATCTGATATAGAACTGCTAAAGCATAACTCTGTGAATTCTAAGCTGAACAGGTACCTACAGCTGCATTTTAAGTCAATAAAGAGCCTAAAAGGCAAAAATGTCTCTATTGACTATATAAAGTCAGAAAAGAACCTTACAGACTCTTGACGAAGAGTTTGTCTAGGATATAAATACTATAATCATCAAGGAGGGTGGGGTTAAGCCCATAAGTAAGTCACCGGCAGTGATAACCCGGCCGAGTCTGACTGGAGATCCCAAGAAGCTGGTTCAATGTATAGAAATAAGTTTGACTCAGGTGACTAATATGGAACACTGACCCTGAGATTAAATTCTTATAAACTAATGTTCAAGCGGTTGTACAAAGTTGTAGATTGATACCATATTGTCACGCCCAGTCCCAAAATACGTAGGACTAGGAATACGTAACACGCCCAGTCGTATGTATACGAACTCCAATATATGGAAACCATATACACACGTACGTTGTACATGAATATCCAATCCACCAGTGGTAATATACTGTCACAACAAGTCACACATAATCTATATCTCATCCACAGCACAAATAATAAGTATAAATAAAGAGCTGAATAATAACTGGACATCCAAGATGAGTATCAAGTCTGATAGTCGGGTGGAAACAAATTTACTACAAAACGACTATACTGCAGTAGCAACAAAATCTCTAAATAGTGGAAATAAATCACAGATACTCCGAGGGTAAGACCTCCTCAGTCTGGTAAGTAGAGTCAGGTCCAGGTCCGTACTCCTGCGGATACTCCTGCTCATCTATATCTGGAAAGGGACCAGGTCCTCAGAGGGACGTAATAAGATACATAATAGCATGCCAATAAAGTACTGAAAAGTAAACATCCAATGGGTTCGCCTAACCATCTAAGCGAATGCAGTTTGAGAACAACTTTCCAACACGTGGGCTATCTGGCCATAAATAGGATTGGCATGATTCTCTCGGAGAATCAGGGGCCTACAAGCATACCTTCTTTTGAACGGCAGAGGCCGCCTGCAATATATAGTGGAGAATCCGGGCGTTACAAAAAAAGTGCAAAGGAGCCAAAATGCCTTACTTGTTGTTCTCCCTACCCCATGCTCTAAGCATGCCATATCCATGACACGATAAAACCTATAAATAACTACCAGGTCTACTAGCATACAAAGTTTCTATCAGCAGTCATCCCTAACGCACGGCCCATGCGTACAGGAGGCCAGACCTGTCACGCAGTCCGTGATCTATATGAGACTCACAACTCGTGTAGAAACTGTATCACGGCCAATGAATCTAATGATGCTCCATAATACTGGGGTGGTCTCATAAAGTATGTCCAAAAATCTATATAAATAAACATGATATGATGACATCGTCGTTGCACCCAAGTTTCCTTGGACGCACAATTTATTTAGCAATAATTGAACTAAATAAGCAGAAATAAACTATGCAGACATCATATGGAATATAAATAACAGTATGATGGCAAGGTATACTTGCCGAGCAAGACTTCGGTATAGTGCAGGCGTCCAAAATAGTATTATGTTTGTTGTAAGAAGAATTATAGTTAGGGTTTGGGAGAGTTGTAATATATATAGAGAATAAAAGGCGGTGGGGGAAATTTTGTGGTTAAGAACTACTGTCGTTGTTGTTTCTTTCTTTTATTGGTTTTGGTTTCGGTTGAGGAGAGTTTAGTAATAATAGAGATGAGAGTCGGTGGAATGAGGCGGTGGTGTTGCTGCTGATATTTTCTTCTCCTATCGGTCCGGGTAGGGTTGAACGGGTAGGCTAAGGGGTTTGGGTTTCGGGTAGAGATCCAATAGGAATTATATATATATATATATATATATATATATATATATATATATATATATATATATATATATACACATATATATTCATAGAAAATTTTAAAAATTATATTGGTGCATACCATTACGCTAGCAACTGTCCAAAGGGTCTCCTACATGGAATAAATTAGGAAAATTTTATAATGGCTCCATAAATGCCCTAAATGCACAAACATCTCAAATAAAAATTAAATAAAATCTATCTCCTCTATTTAGCTCATAATTACCATAAATAAATAATTAATACAATTTTCAGAATTAGGGGTTTTACATTCTATCCAACTTATAAAAAATTTGTCCTCGAAATTAGAACCAAGCCACGGTAGAAAGTCAAGGATGGTATAAGGTATGAAATTACATATACGAACTCCAATATATGGAAACCATATACACATGTACGATGTACATGAATATCCAATCCACCAATGGTAATATACTGTCACAACAAGTCACACATAATCTATATCTCATCCACAGCACAAATAATAAGTATAAATAAAGAGCTGAATAATAACTAGATATCCAAGATGAGTATCAAGTCTGATAGTCGGGTGGAAACAAATTCACTACAAAATGACTATACTGCAGTAGCAACAAAATCTCTAAACAGTGGAAATAAATCACAGATACTCCGAGGGTAAGACCTCCTCAGTCTGGTAAGTAGAGTCAGGTCCAGGTCCGTACTCCTGCAGATACTCCTGCTCATCTATAAATGGAAAGGGACCAGGTCCTCAGAGGGACGTAACAAGATACATAATAACATGCCAATAAAGTACTAAAAAGTAAACATCCAATGGGGTCGCCTAACCATCTAAGTGAATGCAGTTTGAGAACAACTTTCCAACACGTGGGCTATCTGGCCATAAATGGGATTGGCATAATTCTCTCGAAGAATCAGGGGCCTACAAGCATACCATATTTTGAACGGCAGAGGCCGCAGATAAAACCCACCCCGCCGACGACCGTACATCCGCAACCCCGCGCACGACAGATTTGACTGCAGCGTACCTGTGTTCTCGTCTTGATTCCAGCGCCCTCGCTCGACCAAACTCGACCCCGTCTTCACCGGTATGATCCTCACCTATCCCCCTTCCAATAATATGCTTTAGTTTATCTCGAACAGCGTGTGAACCTAGGCAAAAATCGACGCCAAGTTGATGAAAAACTATGACTTTTTAAATTCCAGAAATTCCGTTGCGATGACCCAGGTTCCCAGATTCGTATCTCCCACCACAGAGATCCGAATTCAATTTTTCTTTTTGGGATGCGGAGACCACTTGACCTAGCTTAATTTTTGTTAATTATATTAATTTATTAACTGCTGTATGTAGAATTAAATTCGTTGAAAAACCCCAAAAATCTATTTTTTCCAGATTTCTAAAAGTTGAGAAACATAGCGCATTCCGCCAAACGGGACCGCACCGCCGTGTACCAAGTGTACCAAACGGTGCGCGCAGTGTACCCGAACATATGAGAGTTCGCAAAAACTAATTCGGACGCGTGTGCACATCGAAATCAGCCCGTATCCGTGGATAAACTCCGTGTCGCAACTTTTGCGAAAGCTGTGCGCATTTTGTGCACGCTCGTCAGATTATGACAAAACTTACACCACTGGACTCGTTATAACGCGCTGGTCCTGTGACCCAATTTTTATACAATTCTGAGACAGTTGACCAAGTCGCCAATTGGCGGGCCCTACGGTTGACCTTTTTGGACAAAATTGTGTTCGACTCATCGGATTCCACATTTGGATATACCGTTGAGTTCGTATTGATATTTAGAGTTTGTTTGACCTATAATTTGTCACATTTAGAGACTTTTACCCTTGGCACGCTTTTCGGTACAAAGTGGGCCATACGTGGATCCCACTTTTACCCAAAATTATCGTTTTGCCCCTGTGTCCAAATTGGACGAAAGGAAAGTGTTTTCTAGCTATTTCGCTTATTCTGGAAATGTTGGTGATATTTATTTCAGCATTCGAAGATATTTGTTCTGAGGCCATAGCTTCTGGTCCTGTGTGTTGGACATCTGGACGTTACATTTTGCAGCTTCTTGCCAGGCAAGTATACCTTGTCATTGTACTGTTATTTATATTCCATATATTGCATGCATCTTTATTTTCTGTCTTTACTTCATATATTTTAACTATTATATAAAATGTGCGCGACGGTGTCGTCGCGATATATTTTTATTTATGTATTTGCATTGACCCTGTTTATGAGACTGCCCCATTATCATGTAGCATCATTAGGTTTCATTTGACTGTGACATATTTTTACACGAGTTATGAGTCTCATATAGATCACGGACTTACGTATTGATTGATCATCGGTACGTGTGGGCCGTGCGTTAGGGATAACTGCTGATAGAAACTTTGTATGCTAGAAGACTTAGCAGTTATTAGAGGTCAATGGACATAGCCTATTGTAGTACGGTGGTCCAATCATTGTCCTTATTTGGTTGCAGGATTGGGCTAGGGTACTAAGAATAGGCTATGAACCAAATTGTGTCATGGATGTGACATGCTTAGAGCATGGGGTGGGGAGAACAACAAGTACCGCATTTGAGCTCCTTTGCACTTTTTTTTTTGTAACCCGGAAGCTCCGCTGGAGATACGGGCGGTGATGACCCCTATTCTACTTGGCGGCCTCTACCGTTCAAAAGACGGTATGCTTTGAGGCCCCTGATTCTTCGAGAGAGTCATGCCAATCCCATTTATGGCCAGATAGTCCACTTGTTAGAAAGTTGTTCTCAAACTGCATTCACTTAGACGGTTAGGTGACCAATTAGATATTTATTTCAGTACTTTATTGGCATGCTTTTATGTATCTTGTTATGTCCCTCTGAGGATATGGCCCTTCCAGGTGTATCTGTTCTTGAGTATTCGCAGGAGCACAGATTCGGATGGTTACATATGTTTCGAGGATGTCTTCTCTTCGAGCCTCGTGGTCGTTAGCTGGTATTCTTATATTGTGTTTATTGTATTATAATTTTCCATTCGAGTTGGTAGTGGATTTGTTTCCATCCAACTATCATCCTTAGATACTTTGTATTGAGATCTAGTTCATAGATATTGGTTATTTATTCGTATTTGATTTTCGTGGATGAGATTTAGATTATACCCGTAACTTGTGATAGATTTATACTACTTGTAGATTGATATTCATATTACAGCGTACGTATGGGTTATGGTTTCCATATATTGGAGTTGTCATATCCATGCGGCTGGCATGTTTATGTGTCCTAGTCCTACGTATTTTTGGGACTGGGGCGTGACAGATCTAGTTAGGATGAGTTTTAAAACTCTTAATATGTCCAACCATTATTATGCAGGGTTGACACCTATCACCAACCCTTTTAGTACTTACCTATATGAGTGGTCGTGGAGGCCACGACTATAGGATAGGACGATCCCAGACAACTCTCATGAATAAGAAAAAAGTACATGGCCAAATAAAAGCGCCACCCGATAGACCCAAGAACCTCTAACGTAATATGTGCTATTTTTTAAATCTGGTTCAAGAAGTCTAATTCAAGGCATATTCCATCAAGCACTTCTTCATACAAAGATAATAGTCACTAAGTGAGATTCAAGGTTGTAGTCCATCTCATTTATGTATAGTATATACTTGCCCAGATATTCTCTATTCATATTCTTTTAATTATCATCTCTGTTTTTTTTTGGGGGGGGGGGGTGGGGGGTGTTGTATACTGTGAGGGAAAAAACCAACTCCCTCACCTCTTGACCCATTCAAAATGGAACAACCCACTCCTTTACTTCTTCCGAAAACCAAGCCTCGTTGACATTTTCTTATGGCCTTAAACCAAGTCCTTTTGACCATTTTGTTGGCCCAATGTTTGAGTTACATTTTTTAATATGGCTAATCGATTAAGTTTAGCATTATGATAATCGTGCAATCACTATAGTAACTTGTAACTTCTACTTAAACTCATTATTGTTAATAGCTGATCTTAAATGTTATCATATATTGCTTCTGTACTGTATTGCTTTGTTCGTCTAACATGTATTTGTAGAAAAGCAACAGACATATGCAATGAAGAAAATATGATGAGCCAAATATAGCGTCAACCCAGAAGATTTTTCTGAACCGCCTACGACTTATCTGGAGCCTCGCACTCGGGGATTCGGTTGTCCAGTCAGTGGATGGGAGTCGAGGGGGGTAGCGCCCCTCGTGTTGGTTCGGGGGTGAAGCCCTTGAAAGGTATTCAGATTTTTAGATCCGGCTATCTTTGGATAACTTTCGTCAAGGGAAAGTCGTTTTTAAGTCAGCAGAAGATTGGCGTCATCAAGTGCTCCTGGTTTTCATATTTGTTATGTATTTTATATTTTGTTTATAGGACCAAATATACATCGGGTTCATGTTGGTACTAGGAGATCAAACACATATTAAACCAAAACCTAGTCCACTCAAAATAGCCTGAACTGAACTAAGTCCTAAACCCAACTTTCTAGAAACAGACCAACAGAGAGTCAGGGTCAAACCCAAAAACCGAGTCAGACTCCTCTTCCTGATGACGAGGCTCTAACGTTCGAATTTTTGAACGTTGGACATTTGAACTCTGTCCGAACTCGATTCAGAAATACCTTATAAATATAGTGGAATTTTATACCATTTCAATCAAGGCATTCACTCAAAGCATTTCACTTTCCTACATTATTCCTGAGCTATAAACCTTTATATTTCCAAGATCAACTCCCAGCCTTCTAATACCAACATGGTTCTGATTTAGAAGTCTGATCGAGTTATAAATCTTGGTTTACAAGTACATCTTCCATACAAGTTTGAAGTCGGCGTGCCCTTCACATCAAACAAATGTGTGAAGCCTTTAGAGCCTCTAGATCAAAATTCGATATTGTAAGAAGTTTCCAAGCCTTTGGATCAAAGCTTGTGATTCACTATTAGTGATTATAGTGGATAAAACTCCTAACAAGAGTTCTCGGGACTTGACTAGTCCTCTCAGAGGGAAACCAGTATATATCGCGGTGTTTGCATTTTCTCTCTTGTCTCTCTTTTCTACTTTATATATATGTCTTGCTTATACACTGCTAGTTGGTAACTGCCTTTATGAGCTTAATTTTAAATTGGGTTATTACTTCCACTACACTCTATTCACGCCCTTCTAAAGTTTCCATACGGTTCTACACGTTTCTCTTGGCCTTTAAATGTGCAAGTTTAGTGTTATGGTTGGGGTGCATATTATAAATTGTTTATTTCTCTTCTCAGTCGGCAGGACAGTTTTTTATCTACATTTTTATTTCGATCCTCCATTCCAAAAGAAATTATTGTTCCTACGTCTATTCTCTTTCATAGTCATTCTGGGCAAAGATAAATTCGGATCACTCTCTCGAAGTTGTGTGCAGTGATGAGAAGCCAGTAGCACGGGAGTTTGACCTCTAGGAGGATTCGAGAATATGTCTGCACATAGACCTCGAATAATCTCTTTGGGAAGTGCGTAGCGCACGACTTCCCCTGGAGGCCGGTAACTCTAACATTTTCTTATTTTTGTTATAGAAAATCAAGATAATATTTCAAAAAAAAAGTGTCGAGTTCAACGATTCGTTCCATCCAAAGGCAGAGCTACAGCAAGACAATATTTTTGCACTTAATACACGACTAATTTTAAGGCACTCATAATATACAAATTATTCCACTTTTCTAACTTACCATCTTTCGTTAGTTCTGTTGTTGTTGTTTCATTTGGACTAGAAAAAATAGTCCCATATTAGCTACACCACCAAGTGGGTATCTCAATTTAATACTTTGTATCAGTTGAGATGTGCACATGGGGTATGGTGGGGCACATGGGTGCCATGTGGGAGTATTTTCCTAGGAGAAAAAAGGATTAACTCCTTAATGAAAGCATTTATGCTTTTTGTCATTCTCTTGAAATTATTTTCATAGGACCTAAGCCCCAAAGAGGCTTAGCGACTCGGACTCGAACTCGGACTCGGACTCGGGCCCGGGCTCAGGCTCAAGGGAGCAAAGTGGTGCTTTGTTGGCGCACTTATCACGTCAATATCGACACAGGCGCTTGTGCAAATTTGATGCGCGCCGCATGCGTGGTCGCATGAGCAGTCGCATGGGAGGGCCGCATGGGCTGCTGCATGGGTTGCCGCATGCGCTGCGACTTGCGTTGCTGCATGCGCTGCTGCTGCTGCAGATATATTTGAATGGTTATGGAAAGATATGGTATGTTATTCATATCCGTTTTTTGTAGGATTTAAAATTAATTCGTGCCTATCTTTTAGGGATTCATTATTAATCTGTTCCTATCTTTCTGTAACTATTGGGCGGCTAGGGTTTTCACCCTCTCTCTATAAATACTCTCTCCGTGCCTCTTTGAGAACTTACTTCAAAAATTAGGAGACGAAGAGAATTGCTGCTGCCGCCACCATTGGAGTCCAGAGAGTCCGTGCGAGTCCAGACAGAGGTGACAGCGAGCGTTCCAGAAGTTCTTCGTAAACTTGCTGGATCCTGGAAGCAAATCGTGTGGGGGCGAATCTTGCTTTGAGCAACGGTAATCTTTATCACCCCAGCAAGTAAAGTCTCTTCTTCCTCCTCTCTTCTGTAAGTTGTAACTTTGTTCTGTCCATCTGCAACTGCGATTGCAAGAAAGAACGAGAGATTCCTTTTTTTGTTTCTTATAACTGCTAGTTGTAATCAGGATCCTTATAGATATTGTTCTTCGTAGAGATCGAGAATAGTCAGAGTAGAAAATTTTGTGTGAACCTCTGATCTCGGTCTCATATTTTTCTATCGTTGATTTAGCCTCGAGAATTACAATCTCAAAGCAAGATCCGAGAAAGATGGAGAACAACCGTGCGAAACTTCTCGATACAAGTTTTAACAAACTTGAGAAGTTTGACGGGGATCATTACAATGCTTAGAAGAGGAAGGTCTGTCTTAATCTTTAACTCGCAGAGGTGGACTATGTTCTGACAGAACCAGAGCCGATTGTTCCACACAGTGATGACGCTACTGTTCGGGCAGTTTCTACTGCAACTACTAAGCAGAACAAGTGGAGAAGAGACAACAACCTTTCAAGTTGCTGATTCTGAACTCCATAGAGGATACTCTGGCGAAGTCATACAGCAAGACGGACCATACTAAGGTCGTCTGGGAATCTCTAGACAAGCATTACAAGGAGGATGAGAACCGCAACAAGATTTATGTGACTGAAAAGGTCTGAAACATGCGATTTGAGGACGAAAAGAATATGTTGCCTCAAGTCAAGGAGTTTCTCAAGTTACATCAAAAACTTGAGGATGATGGCATGCCCTTGATCAACTACTGTAAAATATTCATGTTAAAGATGAGTTGATGGCTCAAAACAAAGTGGACACGTTGTCCAAGCAGTTGGCAAAAGCCAACTTGGTGCATGCGGGCGACTACAAAGGAAAGCAGAAGGCTTCTCAATACAAGAAGAAGGACTTCAACCATCTCAAGGTGAAGTCGGCTTTATTCAAGTCGAAGCCAAAGCCCAAGTCAGAAGTGACTTGCTTCAACTGTGGCAAGAAGGGCCACTACCGGAGAGACTGTAGATCTAAACCCAAACAAACAGAGCAAGGTAAGCCTAACAAGTTTGCTATGATTGCGCAGGTTGTGACGGCTGGTGTTGACACTGACTGGTGGGCAGACACTGGCACATACTACCATGTTTGCTCGAAGAATGAGTTATTTACCATATACATGCCTATCACTGAGAAGGTCATGGTGGCAAACCAGGTACAAGCTGAAGTACTTGGGACCGGAATGGTGGTACTGGATCTGACTTCGGGTAAGTCACTAACGCTTCAGAATATAAAGCACGTACAGGTAATAGCCAAGAATCTGGTCTCAAAAAGTCTGCTCTACAACATAGGCTTGAGGATGGGCATTAATGATGGACAGATGGTGATGTCGTACAAAAAAACATAGTTCAGAAAAGTATTTTGTACCGAAGGGATGTTCAAGCTTCAGCTTGAAACTCCTGCAAACAATAGTAATGCAGTCTCTTCTTCTGGTTACTCTCTTGAGCTATGGCATAATAGACTAGGACATGTTCACTGTAAAAGGATAAACAAGATGTCTAGTCTAGGGCTTATCTTCAAATATGGGGGTAAGAAGGTGGAGAAGTGTGAGGTCTGTGCGCAGACAAAGGTCATAAGAAAACCGTTCAAATGGGTTAACCGAAGCACAGATCTTCTGGAGTTTGTGCACTCAGATATTTGTGACTTCAAACAGTTCTCCACAAAGGCCAGGATAAAGTATTTTATTACATTCATCGACGACTACTCGAAGTATGCATTTATCTATCTGCTCAAGTCAAAAGATAAAGCGTTCGAGGAGTCCAAGGAGTTCAAGGCTGAGGCTGAACGTCAAACAGGGCAACAACTCAAGAGACTCAGAAGTGATCGAGACAGAGAGTATAGGTCTATTGAATTCGCTTCGTTCTGCAAAGAACATGGAATTTTAATGAGACAACGGCTCTGTATTCTCCTCAATCAAATGGAGTAGCTGAAAGGAAGAACAGGACGTTGACAGAGATGATAAACTCAATGTTGTTAACAGCAAGTCTTCCAAACTGCTTCTGGGGAGAAGCTGCGCTTACGGCTACGTTCATTATAAAAAGAGTGCGTACGCAACTTTCGATGTCACTCCTCATGAAATCTGGTTCAAAGTTAGACCTAACTTGAATATCATTCGAGTGTGGGGATGCCTGACGTATGTGAAGCTTTCGGACTTGAATATTCAGAAGCTGGGTACGAGGACTACCAAAACAATCTTCCTGGAATATGCTAAAAAGAGTGATGCTCGAAGGCTTCTTGATATTGAGTCAAATCATATCATCGAATCTCGCAACGCAGAATTCTTTGAAGATAAGTTTGCAAGGCACAAGAATATTGTTATCATAGATATTCCGAAGAATAGTGTGAGTGTACAAGAGGGCAACACTTCCAATAAAGATGTAGTCTAAGAAGATGTTGTCATTACAGAGACAATATTCGAACCAGAACTCATTGAGTCGGTGTCTAAGCGAGTAAGGAAACACAAGAACTTTTGATATGATTTCGTCACCTATCATGTGAAAGCATGTCCGCTTACCTATGATGAGGCGGTGAAGACCAGAGATGCTATCTTCTGGAAGAAAGCTATCAATGATGAGTATGACTCAATAACCTCCAACAATACTTGGGTGTTGGTCGATCTACTTGAAGGAGAAAAATCGATCGGATGCAAGTGGATCTTCAAGAAGAAGATGAAGGCCGATGGAACTATTGACAAGTTCAAGGCAAGACTGGTTGCTAAGGGATTTTCTCAGAAGTAGGGGATCGACTACTTAGACACATATGCTCCAGTAGCACGGATGACGACCATCAGGATGTTGATTGCTCTAAGTGTAATTCACAAGCTAGTCATTCATCAGATGAATGTTAAGACAGCATTCCTGAATGGAAAATTGATCGAAGAGATTTACATGCAACAACCAGAAGGATTTGTTATCAAAGGACATGAAGAAAAAGTCTGCAATTTGGTAAAATTATTATACGGTCTGAAGCAAGCTCCCAAGATATGGGACGAAAAGTTTGATAAAGTCATAAGATCAAACAGCTACAGGGTCAGTGAAACGGACAAGTACGTTTACACTAAGTTCGCTGACGAAAGAGGAGTCATCGTTTGTCTATACGTGGACAACATGCTAATCATGGGTACGGATCTAGCACGTGTCACTGAGACAAAGAAGTTCCTCTCATCTAAGTTCAGTATGAAGGACTTAGGGAAAGCTGATGTTATCCTGGGGATAAAGATCATCTAGACAGACATTGGAGTGGCGCTGCCACAGTCTCATTATATCGAGAAGATGCTCACACGCTATGGATATTAGTATCTTCCAGGGATCGATACTCCGTACAGGTGTGACAAAAAGCTGAAGCCAAATCCAAGGGAAAGTGTCAGACAGCTGGAGTACTCAAGCGTTATCAGGAGTCTGATGTATGCAACAACTTCTACTAGGCCTGACATAGCTTTTACCGTGGGGATGCTAAGTCGGTTCACGACCAATCCAGGTGTTGAGAACTGGAAAGCTGTGAAGAGAGTGATGAGATATCTCAAGAGGACTCAGAAGTACGCACTGCACTACAACGGGTATCTAACGGTAGTGGAAGGCTTCAGTGATGCGAGCTGGTGTTCAGAAGTAGAGAGCGAAAGGTCCACAGGAGGATACATCTTCTCCATGGGTGGAGATCTTATACCATGGAAGTCGAAGAAGCAGACGATGCTCTCTCATTCCTTGATGGAATCTAAGTTCTATGCGTTGGCAGCTGCAGCGGATGAAGCAGAGTGGCTTCGTGAGCTCATGTATGATCTTCCAGTGGTTGGTGCGTAGATTCTGACGGTACCGATATACTGGGACAACCAGGCAACTACAGCGGTGGCATAAAATGACCTCTTCAATGGCAAGAAGAGGACTGTGCGACTGAGGCACAGGACAGTGAATGATCTTATCAAGATTGGAGTCATTATCGTAATTGATATTCGGAGTCAAGAAAATCTGGCCGATCCGTTCACCAAATGTCTCAAGCGCCAGTTGGTCGAAGATACTGCAATCAAAATGGGCTTGAAGACGTTCTGATATTGTGTCTTTGTAATTCTACCATAAAGTTTTATGCTATTAGTTCAAAGAAAAATCTACTAGGCATCTAGCTTTTGGTTCAAAGAAGGACCATTGAGTGGGAGAATATCAGAAACAGTGGGTAGTCCTTTGAGACAATGAGAGGTTACGGACTCAGAACCACTGTTGTCTACTAATTCTTTTATGTAGAACAAGTCCAGTGGGAGCATAGCTTAGACGCCTTAATGAGTTCTCAGACATTTTCAATGTCTGGTGTGCTTAACAGGAAGCACGGTAGCGCAACACTACAAAGGAGCGTAAGGTCTCCATGCTACAGTGGGTGACACCACCAAGAGGTTCCTCGGTAAGGGTAATGCCTCGGCTTCCCGAGCCACGTCATAACGGCGTAGCACCGCACATAGACGGTAGCCTAATGCTGTAGAATGAAGAGTGTAGGCAGTACTACAAAGAGGTCGGTGTCCTCATGTTACAGTGGTGTGACACCACAGAGGTAAAAGATCTAAATCCTCGGCTATGCGAGCCATGTCACAGCGGCGTAACATCGCAAGAAAGCACAAGGTTTCATGCTGGGTAGTTTGGCACTACAAAGAGGCTGGGACCTCATGCTACAGTGGAATGACACCACGATGAGATTTAGCCTCGGCTCTGGGCCATGTCATAGCGGAGTAGCACCGCAAGGAAGCTCGAGGCTTCATGTCAAGGACTCTTTAAAAGAACTCACCTAGAGTGTATGGAAAGAGATATAGGCCGTCTCTTGAGAGAAAACTTGTAGACGCCCAAAATACATACACCGAAACTAGGCGTGCACAGGGCCTTTAATGTGCAATCGGAAGCACAGCTGATGTCATTGTGTGAGTGGAAAGAATTGCAGCTATGGTGCAGAATTCAAGGCTTAGTCTATTCTTGTATCATACTGTTGCTTAACCCATTATGGGAAGATTCAAGTCGAAGCGACATCTATCCTAATGCATGATGGAAAGTCACTGTGGGGAACGCTCAACCCATATATATAGAGAGATATGTAGGGGATTGTTGGTGTTGTTTCCTTTGGACTAGAAAAAATAGTCCCACATTGGCTACACCACCAAGTGGGTATCTCAATATAATACTTTGTATGAGTTGAGGTGTGCACATGGGATGTGGTGGGGCACATGGTGCCATATGGGAGTATTTTTCTAGGAGAAAAAAGGATTAACTCCTCAATGAAAGCATTTATGCTTTTTGTCATTCTCTTGAAATTATTTTCCTATGAGCTAAGCCCCAAAGGGGCTTAACGACTCAGACTCGGACTCGGACTCGGGATCGGGCTCAAGGGCGTAAAGTGGCGCTTTGTTGGCGCACTTAGCACGTCAGCATCGGTGCAGGCACTTGTGCGCATTTGATGTGCTCTTATGCGCGGTCGCATGGGTGGGTCGCATAGGCGGGCCGCATGGACGGGTCGCATGGGCTGTCGCATGGGCTGCCGCATGCGCTATCGCATGTGTTGCGGCTTGCGCTGCTACTGCTGCAGATATATTTGAACGATTATGGAAAAATATGGTATGTTATTCAAATCCATTTTTTATGGGATTTGAAATTAATCCGTGCCTATCTTTTAGGGATTCGTAATTAATCTGTTCCTATCTTTCCGTAACTGTTGGGCGGATAGAATTTTTACCCTCTCACTATAAATACTCTCTTCGTACCTCTTTGAGAACTTACTTCGAAAATTAGGAGACGAAGAGAGTTGCTGCTGCCGCCACCATTGAAATCCAGGGAGTTCGTGCGAGTTCAGACAGAGGTGACAGCGAGCGTTCCAGAAGTTTTTCGTGAACTTGATGGTTCCTGGAAGCAGATCGTGTGGGGACGAATCTTGCTCTGAGCAACGGTGATCTTTATCACCCCAGCAAGCAAAGTCTCTTCTTCTTCTTCTTCTTCCTCCTCCTCTCTTTTGTGAGTTGTAACTTTGTTCTGTCCGTCTGCAACTGCGATTGCAAGGAAGAACGAGATATTCATTTTCTAATTTCTTGTAACTGCTCATTGTAATCAGGATCCTTATAAATATTGTTCTTCGTGGAGATCGAGAATAGTCAGAGTCAGAACTTTTGTGTAAACCTCTGATTAGCCTCGGGAATTACAAGTTCTTCATGATACTTAACGGTCACATTCATGACATGGGACTATATCGGACTCTTAAGTATTACAAAATATTATTTTTGAAAAACTTATTCTTTCCTTGATTTAACCAAAACCTAGCTAGCCCTGTCCCCCTTGCTATTGCAGTGCGTCAGGCGACCCAGTCGAGGTTGAGGTGCAGCCACGAACAACTTTACATCGACGACAAAGAACGGGTAAGAGGAGGTCAAGTTGCCACAACAACAAAGGACGGTAGGACGGGGAGTGGTGGTGGTAGGGAGTATAGTTAGGATTAGGTTTAAATAAAAACAAAATGTAAATTTTGAATATGTCTGATTAAAAATTAGGTTTATTAAATTAAAGAAGGATATGACAAAATTAGATTTTTCACTTAGGAAGAAGACGAAATTGGATAGACTTGGATCTAAGAAATTTGGGTTGTAGATTAAGTAAGAAGATAAAAGTCTTTTAACTTGGAAAAGGAAAAAAATGATAAAATTAGAATTGTAAAAAGAGACAAACCTATCGCAGGGCATTTATCATTACCCTCTAAGTACAAAAATATAATAGTTTGGGATGTTTAAGTGCTAAATAAAGTTTAGAATATTGAAGTGCCTAAAGATATTTATATGCAAAAACTGCATAATTCAAATTATTTAATTGAAAATTAACCTAAATTTTGCTTTAGAGCCTTTGTCATCAATCCTTGCTGGATGTAAGACACTCCAAAAGAGAGAGAACTTAGCAAGCAATTAGAAGAAAAATAAAACATAATATAAAGATAAGCGACACCTCTAACCAAATTTTCCTTTTACCTCTTAATTTACTGATTGTTCGCAAGATGGTTCACCATGGGTCTTACTGGTACAGTATGATAATATTATGTATGTACATTGAAACAGTTGACTACCAAAGGGACTGACGAGAAACATAACAGGTGAGCATTCGACGAAAAATGTTTACAGCCTGCAATTCCATAATACTACAGATTTCAGGGTGGAATCATTTTCTATAGGGAGCTCTCCAAACACGGCTCTAGCATGTGCTTTCTTTATCTCCACCAACATTTTGAGCTTTTCCATCCTGCTCGCGATCAGAAACAGATGCAGATGCAGAAGCAGTGGAATCTGATGCAGCAGAAATGACGTCAACAACACCCTTCCCCTTCGTATCAGATTCAGAAGGTTCGGCAGTTACATGGTCTGACTTCTGCTGTTGTAGTGACTGCAACTCGGTTTGCAGGATCTGTCAATAGATGGTCGCAACTTAAACCCACTGATAAATGTAACAAGCTGACTCGTAACAGAGCATGCAAATAACATAAACAAACAGAGTAAAACTTTGATACAGATGGCTGTATCAAAGTTTTGATACAGCCACTGTTGACAAGTGGGCCCCTCCTCTCTCTTCGTAAAGCATGCAAGTATATAAACTTTGATGTGGAGCCCACTTGTCATACAGTGGCTGTATCAAAATTTTGATACAGCCATCTGTATCAAAGTTTTACTCACATAATATCCCACACCACTAGGCGTCTTATAAATATATCTAACAAAAACAATTACAAGCAGTCTGCGCCTCTCATCAGAATTAACCGATAAATAAGTGGATGTAATTGAGAAGCCTGCACATCTTCTCTGCAGCTCAAAGAAACCTCAGTGTCTTAGTTATAAGACTTATTAAATCTGCGACAAGACAATTTAGTGCCACTATCTTTGAATACAACACATGTCTCAATGTTATACATTTTGACAAAAGAAGAGGATACCAAAGAACATGAATATCAAAACC
>JAYESA010000009.1:103071130-103108630 GCA_036927795.1 Iris macrosiphon
TATAAATAAGAAGTGCTGAAATAAATACTGGAAATAAGTGCGGAGTCTGAATGTCATAATATAATCCAAATAAGTCTGATGGGAATAAACCCACTACAATAATGAAATAAGAGTACGGAAGGACATATAAGAGTACTAGGCTAGAACATCGGCTAACTAGATAAGGATGCTCCAGCCCTAGGCGAAAGGCCTACCAGTGATCAGGGAAACTCTGATGGTAACACCTCAAGCTCCTCCTCGGTCGCGTACCTCGTCTCCTGTCCGGGCCCGTACACGGTCGGATAGTACGCCTCGTCCAAATCTGGAAGGGAACCAGGTCCTCAGAGGGACGTAACAAGATACAAAAATACATGCTGAATATAAATACTGAATAAGTAAATGGGGGTGTACTAACCATCTAAGTGAATACAATATGAGGACAACCTTGGTACATATGGGTAGGTGAAGGCATAAATATCTAACGTCCATATCATTCCATAGAACATAGAATCTGCATAGTATAACGTCCATATCATTCCGTAGAACGTGGAATCTGCATGATATAACATCCATATCGTTCCGTAGAATGTGGAATCTGAAAAATATAATGTCCATATCGTTCCATAGAACGTAGAATCTGAATTAAGAGGTCATCAGTCCCTGTAGCTCCGACGGATACTACGGGTACTAATGTGTGTGTCCCATACGCCTACCAGTTGTCCTCCCCGCCCAATATAAATATATAAGCCAAATACATGACGTGCATACTACGTAACTACATGCCAGGTCTCAAATAACTAGGCTAAACTGACTACGCACTAAAACCGTGATGCATGTCACACATATCGATAGTTAATCGGGTATGCCAACTCGCATCCCAACATGAGTTTTTTATCATGATGAGTATAAAAAGTGTCAGGATCTTGGAAGATATCAGAATATTTTCATAACAGTATGTGAGTCTGCTAGTGACTAAGTCAATACACTACTCATCGACGCAATCGTCGACTGCACCCGAGTCATTCTCGGACGTGCACAATTATCAATAATATTTGCAACAACCACGCATGCAATATTTAACAACTAGAATTAAACAGTAAATAAGGTAAGGTATACTTGCCTGGATCCTCAAGCTGCGAATGCCAAAATCCTGCTCCCGAAGCCTCCCCTGAACGATCCAACGATCCTATATATATAATATAATATAATAGCCATCAGTCATTATACTAGTACGCACAGAAATAAAACTATAATACACTTAGAAACTAACACAAGTAGGGGTTATAACCGGTCAACTAGCAGGGTCGAGTGTACAAGTATCTAAAATACACAAGTGTTATGTCCCTCTGAACGTACATTCTCAAATATTACAACCAAGATCAACTAAGGTTCAAGTAGGTACTAAGTTATTTTCCAACGCAAGTTTGATAGTGTTAACCATCTAGGTCTTCATATACGAGTATGTCATATGTCCTCAAATACTGTGCACAATAAGACAATTAGCTACCAATATATATACATCTCCAAATATTGTGTAACATTAAACATGTGTCCTAGCTAATAGGTTAGGGTGCACATATGATAATTTAGTCTAAGGACTTAGGTACTACATATATGTGTGTCATACTAACAACCTAACCCATGAAATATACTAACTACTACTCCAGCCTACGCCGCAGCATCGGCGGTAGAACGCTGTCTAGGTTACAGTAATACTATACAGCTAACACCTGTCAATGATGTCCATCTCCATAAGGAGGTCAACATACAACTAACAATAATCTCACAAGTAACTCAATCACAACAACTATAAGGCACGATAAAAGATAAAAGAAAATGACATAGTTAAACACCATGTCTCAAACATAAAGATAAATCATAGTCTAGCTGTCCAACACAAGTCTCCAATTAAACTTAACATAAGTCTAAACATAAACTGAAATAACCTCCATAAGTCTCAAGCATAAATAAATACTATCTAGATAGTTGTAGGCAATGTCTCATCTAGAAGCATAGTCTCCTCTAGGATCTTTGGTACATAGTCTGCATCTATACCTGGTCCGTAGTGCGTGGTACAGAAATCCTCAAGATTCTCTGAAAAAAATATCCAGTCAGGATTGGAACGAAAATACACCTCTAACAGCAGTTCCACATATATTGACAAAGACTATAATACAGTGTAAAGAAATACAAGACAGAATGAAATACTGGCCATGAGAAATACTGGAACAAGTACTGGACATCATCATCAATATGCATCTGACAAGGAATAGAACTACAAGTGTACGCAAGTACAAAGAACTGGTATATAAGTGTGTATAATAACAGCAACTAGAACATATAGAAATACAAGATCAATCTATCAAGATACATGTCAAAAAATTATCTATCTAAGTGTGTGAAACATCAGTATATCATGTGATCGGCTTGGGACTATATGACTCATTACATGGATTAGCGATCATCCCCAACAGGTCAGGCTAACCAGATGTAACAGCGATGAGGCATGTAAGGGTAAGGCTGCACCGACGTGAGATGTGGGTGAGCTAATGCTGCATGTAAAGTTGGGTATGACACATAAACTACTCATATTTCCCCATTTTCCCCAGCTAGCACGATGGATTCCAATCACGACTCCTCGTGACAGGTCTCAATGATGCCAACTCGTGTAAAGAACAGTGTCAGAGTCATGTACGCTATACAACAAGAATTATAGAGATAATCAACATAATAAAAACTGCTAGAGAATGTACTCGCCTGTGGTCCTTAGCTGGCAATACCACTGTCTGGGTTCCAAGGTGTCGTCTGAATGATCCAACAGTCCTATAGACATAGCATATAATATAATACTTTATCAGACAATACTCTAGCACACAATCAACATAATGATCTCAACAGGCTACACTAGGGGTGGTCACGTCTGTCGTTGTTGTGCATAACAGACAGTCAATAATATGGTCTTGCCAGTACGTCGGTGTACATATGGCAGTCTGCTAACATACTACATGGTCACAGGTCAATGTAACTACGGGGTTTTCGTGGTTACATTCAAGTCATCTAGGGCATATATTACATAGTACATACTACGGCTAACGTATCTCGTAGTACTAATTAATTACACAATTAATAGATATTCATATGTTTATACTTAATTCAATTCATACGATGCACATTTCTATATACGTATGTATTTTGCTGATTGAGAATTATACAGTTCATAGGCATCTGCATTAATATTCATTAATTATGATTATAATACACGTATTTATATACTAGGGAATACCTATACACTACTTATACGTATGTATATAGATATTAGTTGGGAACATATAATATACATACCAATATACCAATACGTATTCAAATATTTATATACATACGTCCTTATAGTTATATATATATATCACAGGAAATGACGGGAACGTGGACAGGAGCGAACCTGCACGCTGCACGATGACGAGGACGATGATGTCAACGATCAGGGGGTGGTCGGTCGATTGAAGTGGTGTTGACGAGCGACGGGGTACTCGGCTTCGACAGCAGCAGGTCACGACGGCTCCAAGAGAACGCAGTCGGGCTTGGTTCAGCATTCAGCGGGTTCGACGCAGCATTCAGCGGGTTCAACGCGGCGTTCAGGCGAGTTCGACACGGCGTTCAGGCGGGGCAGCGTCCAGGCTCGGGGACAGCGGGTCCTGCGCTCGGGATCAGCGGCTGTTCGGCGCTCGGGATCAGCGGGTCCTGCGCTCGGGGACAGCGGGCTGTTCTGCGCTCGGGGTCAGCGGCTGTTCGGCGCTCGAGGGTCCGACGAGGAACAGTAAAGTCGGGGGGTCAGAGATGGTCAGCTGGTGTATTAGGTTTTGATTGAGAAGGAAATAGGGAAGCAATACTTATGTATATATATGTAATCATAGTAGACTTTGGGTTGACCTAGAATTAGGTCTGGTCAAGGCCTTCTTGGGATTGGGCTTTCTCATGGGTATTACAATGGTTGGAATTTCAATTAATAAAAAAATTGCTAGAATGCTTTGGTTAGATGGTCTGAGACCATGGTTTTGGGAAATTGAGGTTGTATTACACACTTCCAAGAATTTATGGAATTTACACCTAAAGGAGAATTTGGGTTTATTTACGTATCGTCCAACGGAATGGATACCTCAATGTACTCTTGCACCAAGGTATCTAAACAATAAAAAGTTGTACAAGTTCGACTTATGAATCAATTTAATAAAAGTGAATGCAAGTGGTGTTCTGAAATTCGAAATGACGGTAAGGTGCAACAAAATAAAGTCACAAAAATTGAGAATAATCAATTATCATGCAGTCATTTACTCATTAATTACGAAAAGAAGAAAATACCCCTAATCCAAAAAGTGGGGGTGACGAGTCTACCCTCCTTAAAGAATTTCGTCCTCGAAATTTAAAATGACTAACACAAGAACAAGCAATCAATTAATGAATTATACCTCAAGTCTCGAAGAGATATGGATACCGCTCGCGCATTTCGTCCTCTCTCTCCCAAGTTGATTCTCCTGGAGAGTGATTTCTCCATGCAACACGAACCAAGGGAATAGTCTGGTTCCGCAATATCTTCTCTCTACGATCCAAGATCTCCACCGGTTGTTCAGGATAGTTGAGTGTCGGTCCAACTTTGATTTCCGAGTGATCTAATACGTGACTAGGATCTGCCACGTACTGTCTCAGCTGTGACACATAGAACACGTTATACACTCCATCTAGAGCAGGCGGCAAGTCTAGTCTATAGGCCACTGTACCGATCCTTGCAAGAACACTGAAGGGCCCGATGTATCGTGGACTAAGCTTTCTTCCTCTGCCGAAATGAATCGTGCCTCGTGTCGGAGAAATTCATAGGAAAACCAAATCGCCAACCTAGAACAACGATCTTAACATGCAACCTAAACAAAGCAATCACAAACCAAACAAAACAAATCAAAACAATACCTGAAACTCTAGGGGTCTACGGTGACTATCTGCCCAATGCCTCTGTCTGTCCTGCGCTACTCGCAGTCTGTTTCTGATAAGTTTCACCTTTTTTTCTACATCCACGACCATTTCTGGTCCTAACAAGGCTCTTTCTCCAACATTATCCCAAGATAAAGGGGTACGACACCTCCGTCCATATAAAGCCTCGAATGGTGACATCTCAATGCTGGCCTGGTAGCTATTGTTGTAAGCAAACTCTACCAAGTATAGATGATCCTCCCAAGAGCCTCTGAGATCCAATACGCAAGTGCGTAGTATGTCTTCAAGGGTCTAAATCGTCCTTTCAGACTGCCCGTCTGTCTGAGAGTGATATGCGGTACTGAACTTGAGCTGAGTGTCCAAGCTAGACTGCAGGCTCCTCCAGAAATGGGAAGTGAAGCGACTATCCCGATCTGAGACAATACTCATAGGAACTCTATGTAATCTGATAATCTGCTGTACGTACATCTCTGCTAGCTTCTCCGTTGAAGTACCCACTTTAAAAGGTAAAAAGTGGGCTGATTTAGTCAATCTATCCACGATGACCCAAATTGCGTCCTTTCCTCCTGGAGAACGAGGAAGTCCTGAAACGAAGTCCATAGTCACGTGCTCCCACTTCCATTCTGGAATGAGTAAAGGTTGAAGCAATCCCCCTGGCCTCTATCGATCTGCTTTCACCTGTTGGCACACTAAACATCGGGATACAAAGCGTGCTACTTCGCGCTTCATACCATACCACCATACATGCTTTCTCAAATCTCGATACATCTTGTTGGCTCCGGGATGCATCGAGTATTGAGAGCGGTGTGCGTCCTGTAAAACTTCTTCGCGTAGCTCTCCTCTTGGCACACACATCCTCGTGCCATGTCGTAAGGATCCATCACCCGCAATAGTGAAATCGTCTATCAATCCTTCCTGAACTTGTGCCCTAATATTCCTTAGAGTCTCATCATCGTACTGCGCAGCTCTAATTCTATCTATCAGCTCTGATTGAATCTGCAGTCCACACATCTGAATCTCTGCTCCTGGAACTAATACTTCAATTTCCAAGCTCTCAAGATCAGCTAATAAGTGTCTATCCGAAGTCAAGCACATAGCCATTGGGTACCTGCTCAAGGCATCCGCGACTACGTTGGCTTTCCCTGGATGATACTGTAATGAGATATCAAAGTCTTTCATCAATTCTAACCACCTTCTTTGTCTCATATTCAGCTCCTTCTGTGTAAACACGTACTTTAAGCTCTTGTGGTCTGTGAAGATTTTTACACGCTCTCCGTACAGATAGTGCTTCCACATTTTTAGGACAAAGATAACTGCTGCTAACTCCAGATCGTGAGTGGGGTAGTTCTTTTTATGAGGGCGTAATTGTCTTGAAGCATAGGCAATTACTTTCCCGTGTTGTTGAAGAACGCATCCCAACCCTTTTCCTGAAGCATCACTATAGATAGTGAATCCACCTGTCCCTGATGGCAACGTCAAAACTGGTGCTGTTGTTAATCTCCTCTTCAGCTCATCGAATGTCGTTTGGCATTCTTCTGTCCAGACAAATTCCATATCCTTCTTGGTCAGCCTAGTCATTGGCTCTGCAATCTTGGAGAAGTCTTGTACAAATCTTCTGTAGTATCTTGCTAGTCCGAGAAAGCTCCTGATTTCAGCTACCGTACCGGGGGTAGCCCATGACTTCACTGCCTCTATCTTCTTTGGGTTAACTGAAATTCCGTCACCCGTTACCATGTGTCCAAGAAATTTAACCTTTTCAAGAAAGAACTCGCACTTTGAAAGCTTCCCGTATAATTTCTCTCTCCTGAGTGTTTCCAAGACTATTCTCAGGTGCTCTTTATGTTCTTCTAGGGTTTTTGAATATACTAGAATGTCGTCAATAAACACTACTACGAACTTGTCAAGGTACTGGTGGAACACCTTATTCATCAAGTTCATAAATACTGCTGGTGCATTGGTTAAACCAAACGACATTACTGTAAATTCAAACTGGCCATATCTGGTTCGAAAGGCGATCTTCGGTATGTCTTCTTTCTTCACTTTCACCTGGTGATAGCCGGACCTCAAGTCTATTTTGGAAAACACCTTCGCTCTATTCAATTGATCGAAAAGATCATCTATCCTCGGCAGCGGGTATTTGTTTTTGACAGTGAGGTTATTCAAAGCTCTATAATCGATACACATACGTACCGTGCCATCCTTCTTTGGTACAAATAATACCGGTGCTCCCCATGGCGATGAACTGGACCTAATAAAACCTTTGTCTTGCAGCTCAACTTGTTTCTTTAGTTCTACCAACTCATTGTTGTTAACTCTATAGACATATTGCGAAATAGGCTCCGCTCCTGGTATCAAGTCTATAGAGAACTCAACATCTGTCTAGTGGCAAACCTGACAACTCCTCTGGAAATACATCTAGGAACTCCGCTATAAGTGGATGCGGTATCTCTTCTTCTTCCACCCTGGCTCCACAAAAAGTGCCTCTGCTCCGCTCCTCTGCTCCTCTGGCAATCTCAAACTCTGGCTTTCCTGGTGGTCGAAATACTACTCTACCTTCGTGATAATCTACAGAAGCATGGTGTTTACTTAACTAGTCCATTCCGAGTACAATATCGTATTCTGGAAGTGGCATGACGAGTAAACTCACGCTCAATTCTCGGCCTTCCAATGACACTTTCCGGTCCTTGCAACAATCACGGACTAGGATAATGCCTCCTCCTGTCGTGATCTTGCAAGTCCTATCTAATGGTTTCGTTTCTAAATGATGTTTAATGACATAGGATACAGATACGAAACTTTGGGAAGCGCCAGAATCAAATAATACAAGTGTTGGAATAGAATCAAGTAAAACTGAACCTGAAATCACGTCTCCAGCTGGCTCGGCCTCCTCAGTGGTCATGGCGTAAGCTCGTCCTTGTGGTGCTCCTCTTTGTTGCTGCTGCTGCTGAGCAAACCTCTCCTACTGTGATGGAAGTGGAGGTCCTCTCTGCTGGCCTCCTGGTGTAATAGGTGCTCTGGCTGGTCCTCTCTGAGCTGCTCCTCCTCCTTGGCGAGTCTGAATAGCTGGGCAGTCCCTCAGTTGATGTGCTGCTGATCCACATGATAAGCAAGTGCCAACCTTTTCCTGCAGATGTCTCTTGTATGTCCCATCTTTCCGCAATACGAACATGGGGCAATGAGTTGATTATGTCTTTGTGGTTACTGTTGTTGAGCATGTCCTCGAACTGGTGCCTGTTGCTGGTGTTGCTGTAGGTGTTGTTACTGGTATTGTTGCTGGTGTTGCTGCTGGTACGGCCTATGTTGTCGTTGAAAGTGTGGGTGGTTGGCTGGTCCTGTGTTACCTCCTGTTGCTCCAGATGTATCGCGTCCTCTCTTGGGCCTGAGGTCCAAGTAGTCTTCGGCAATCTGGACATCCATCAGAATACTCATAAATGTAGCAGTACGTCGTCCCGAAGTATGAGACTTGATTTCCCTATTTAATCCCTTCCTGAATTTCTGTGCTCTGTCTCCTGGGTCTTGAACCATCGATGGTGCAAATCGACTCAATCGACAAAACTCTGTAGCATATTCGTCGACTGACATACCTCCTTGGACTAAGTCATAGAACTGACTTTCTAATGCTCCCAAGGCTACGTCAGAAAAGAATTTCTATTTGAAGAGTTCCTTAAATTCCTCCCAAGTAAGTCCTTCAGCGGCGAGTCTCGGCTCTGTACGATACCACATCAGTGCAATATCAAACATCTGTCTGCCAGCGACCTCTATCTGAAGAATCTCTGAAATCTGTGATAAGCGCAGATTCCTCTCTATGTCTTCTAACCATTCGTCAGGATATAGTATTCCTTCTGTGCCTTTGAACTCTCGAGGCATCATCCTCTTAAAGTCCATTATGGTACCGGGCCTCTGTTGTTGTTGACCTTGATGTTGCGGTTGTCGTGCTACTCTCTCCACAGCCTGGAGAGTCACCTGATGAGCATTCTCCATGCTCTCTCTCATCAGTTCGGTCTGCGCCTGGTGTGCTTCTGCTTGCATTCTCTGAGCCTCAGCTTGAATACGCTGAGCCTCTGCTGTTACTCTCTGGGCCTCTAGCATGCCCTGCATCAGTGCGAGCATCTGTGCCCCGTCAGCGGGCACTCCTCCGGGAATCGGTGTCGATGGTGGTGGAAGGTTGTCTGTCATAGCTGGGGCAATCCTCTGTATAGGTGGAGGAGGAATCCCGTTAGTTGCAAACACTCCCACACGAACAGGAGATGTAGGAGAATCTCCAGGTATCTGTTCGTCAGGTTGAGAGGTGGCAGTCCTCTTTGAATTGGCTGCTCCAATTCTCATGGATCTAGTATTCGGTGACATCCTGAATACAGATCAAAGAATCAATTAAGGTGATAGATGTGATATTATCAAGGAAGGACACTACAGTGCTAAAGAAAGCAATCCATTAGAATAGCAATATGAAGTTCAGAATTTCCTAGTGTGATTGAGCATTTCTCATCCTAGATTCTATTTCCTATATCCTAGCACAGGCTCGCAGTAGTACAACTAAGTTGTCGTACTACCGCGATATCGCATAACTTGCGAAGCTAGACCTGCATGGGCCACCACTAAAAATGTGTCACGACCCATACCTGGTATAGGGGCACGAGAGCGTGGGTACGTCCAGCCTACGCCACAGCATCGGCGGTAGAACGCTGTCTAGGTTACAGTAATACTATACAGCTAACACCTGTCAATGATGTCCATCTCAATAAGGAGGTCAACATACATCTCACAATAATCTCACAAGTAACTCAATCACAACAACTATAAGGCACGATAAAAGATAAAAGGAAATGACATAGTTAAACACCATGTCTCAAACATAAAGATAAATCACAGTCTAGCTGTCCAACACAAGTCTCCAATTAAACTTAACATAAGTCTAAACATAAACTGAAATAACCTCCATAAGTCTCAAGCATAAATAAATACTATCTAGATAGCTATAGGCAATATCTCATCTAGAAGCATAGTCTCCTCTAGGATCTCTGGTACATAGTCTGCATCTATACCTGGTCCGTAGTGCATGGTACAGAAATCCTCAAGATTCTCTGGAAAAAATATCCAGTCAGGATTGGAACGAAAATACACCTCTAACAGCAGTTCCACATATATTAACAAAGACTATAATACAGTGTAAAGAAATACAAGATAGAATAAAATACTGGCCATGAAAAATACTGGAACAAGTACTGGACATCATCATCAATATACATCTGACAAGGAATAGAACTACAAGTATACGCAAGTACAAAGAACTGGTATATAAGTGTGTATAATAACAGCAACTAGAACATATGGAAATACAAGATCAATCTATCAAGATACATGTTAAGAAATCATCTATCTAAGTGTGTGAAACATCAGTATATCATGTGATCGGCTTGGGACTATATGACTCATTACATGGATTAGCGATCATCCCCAACAGGTCAGGCTAACCAGATGTAACAGCGATGAGGCATGTAAGGGTAAGGCTGTACCGACGTGAGATGTGGGTGAGCTAATGATGCATGTAAAGTTGGGTATAATCACATAAACTACTCATATTTCCCCATTTTCCCCAGCTAGCACGATGGATTCCAATCACGACTCCTCGTGACAGGTCTCAATGATGCCAACTAGTGTAAAAAATAGTATCAGAGTCATGTACGCTATACAACAAGAATTATAGAGATAATCAACATAATGGAAACTGTCAGAGAATGTACTCGCCTGTGGTCCTTAGTTGGCAATACCACTGTCTGGGTTCCAAGGTGTCGTCTGAATGATCCAACAGTCCTATAGACATAGCATATAATACAATACTTCATCAGACAATACTCTAGCACACAATCAACATAATGATCTCAACAGGCTACACTAGGGGTGGTCATGTCTGTCGTTGTTGTGCATAACAGACAGTCAATAATATGGTATTGCCAGTACGTCGGTGTACATATGGCAGTCTGCTAACATACTACATGGTCATAGGTCAATGTAACTAGGGGATTTTCGTGGTTACGTTTAAGTCATCTAGGGCATATATTACATAGTACATACTATGGCTAACGTATCTCGTAGTACTAATTAATTACACAATTAATAAATAGTCATATGTTTATACTTAATTTAATTCATATGATGCACATTTCTATATACATATGTATTATGCTGATTGAGAATTATACAGTTCATAGGCATCTGCATTAATATTCATTAATTATGATTATAATACACGTATTTATATACTAGGGAATACCTATATACTACTTATATGTATGTGTATAGATATTAGCTGGGAACATATAATATACATACCAATATACCAATACGCATGCAAATATGTATATACATACGTCCTTATAGTTATATATATATATCACAGGAAATGACGGGAACATGGACAGGAGCGAACCTGTACGCGGCACGATGATGAGGACGATGATGTCAACGATCAGGGGGTGGTCGGTCGATTAAAGTGGTGTTGACGAGCGGCGGGGTACTCGGCGTCGACAGCAGCAGGTCGCGACGGCTCCAGGCGAACGCAGTCGGGCTTGGTTCAGCGTTCAGCGGGTTCGACGCAGCATTCAGCGGGTTCGACGCAGCATTCAGCGGGTTCGACGCGGCGTTCTGGCGAGTTCGACGCGTCGTTCAGGCTGGGCAGCATCCAGGCTCGGGGATAGCGGGACCTGCGCTCGGGGTCAGCGGCTGTTCGGCGCTCGGGGGTCCGACGAGGAACAGTAAAGTCGGGGGGTCAGAGATGGTCGGCTGGTGTATTAGGTTTTGATTGAGAAAGAAATAGGGAAGCAATACTTATGTATATATATGTAATCATAGTAGACTTTGGGTTGACCTAGAATTAGGTCTGGTCAAGGCCTTCTTGGGATTGGGCTTTCTCATGGGTATTACAATGGTTGGAATTTCAATTAATAAAGAAATTGCTAGAATGCTTTGGTTAGATTGTCTGAGACCATGGTTCAGGAAAATTGAGGTTGTATTACACACTTCCAAGAATTTATGGAATTTACACCTAAAAAAGAATTTGAGTTTATTTACGTATCGTCCAACGGAATGGAAACCTCAATGTACTCTTGCACCAAGGTGTCTAAACAATGAAAAGTTGTAGAAGTTTGACTTATGAATCAATTTAATAAAAGTGAATGCAAGTGGTGTTCTAAAATTTGAAATGACGGTAAGGTACAATAAAATAAAGTCACAAAAATTGAGAATAATCAATTATCATGCAGTCATTTACTTATTAATTACAAAAAGACGAAAAATACCCCTAATCCAAAAAGTGGGGGTGACACATACCTAGGGTTAGCTCTAAATAGGGAGGGGGTGCTCGGCCCGCAGCTCGTGGGTGGCCGATCTCCGGTGGGTGGGGGTGCTCCAGCGGCTAAACTGTACAGCAGCGGCAGTAGCACAGTGGCAGCAATGCAGCGGGGTGGTGGTTGGTGGAGACGAGGTGATAGTGGTGGCGGGATGGCTGTGGTGGTGATGGCTGTGGTGATAGTTATGGAGGAGGAGAAGGTCGTGGCAGGATGGTCATGGAGATGTGAGGAGGAGGTGATAGTGAGGCTGATGGTGGCAGTGGAGTTTAATGGAGGAGGTGGTTGTGATTGTTGTGGTTGTGGTTGAAGGAGGTCGAGGAAGTTAATGGAGGAGGATGTGGTGGTCGGTCGTGGTGGTGACTGTAGTGGTAGATGTGGTGGTGATATGAGGAGCGAGTTAGTCGGAGAAGGAGAATGAGAGGAGGTTGCTGGTCTGTCATGGTGGAGGCTGTGGTCGGAGGAGAAAGAAGAAGGAGGAGGAAGGTGGTGATGCTTGCGGTGGTGATGGTGGTTGTGGGGATGATGGTGGTTGTCGATGGTGGTGGTGGTCGGGATAAAGGCTGTGGTCGAAGGAGAAGGTGGTGGTGATAGATGTCGAGGATGGTGGTGGTCGTGAGAAGAGGGAGGAGGAAGGAGGTGATGGTCGGTCGGGATGAAGGTTGTGGAGGAGGAAGAAGAAAGAGGAGGAAGGTGGTGAAGTTTAGGTTTTCAGTTTGATGGGAATGGGTGTGGCTGCTGAATTTTGGAGAGAGGAAAGGAGAGTTAATATAGGAGAGAGAGAGAAGGAGGGCATGGAGTTAGGGCCGGCCACATAGCTATTTCTAGGGATGGGAAGAATCCTCATAAAGAAATGAGTGGTTGGGATGGGATAAATTTGAATGGAGGGTTGTGATGATGTAGGTGTAAAGTGGTATGTTGTACACACAAAATAGAGGGAAAAATAGGGATGACCGGTCAAAGAAATGAAGGAGGGTTTCTTCATTGCTTTGCTCCAATGGAAGGTGGACACCTAGTTGCTTATTTGCACAAAGGCCCCCAACAATTTAGAAATTGCACAAACAAGGGAGATTGAGATTATATGAGGAAAAATACCATGTTTGGTGTGGTATAGTGGATTAAAATGGTGTGTGGTATTTTGTATGTACCTTGAGGGTGTAAGTGGGGGTTTGGATTGGTGTTGGGTCTAGTTTTGGGTTAGATTGAGTCATTGCACCAATTTAACTAAAATGGTGTTCTTTAATAAAATGGAAGTACATAGGATTAAAATTGGATGGGACACAGGTGTCATGGACGTAGAAGACACAGAGTAGGTTATTGTCATAAAATTGGTTGCACAAAATAGGTCGAGGTTGTGTCTCCAATTTTTATTGGAACAAAAAAGATGCAAAGTTGGATTTATTTGAATTTAAAATTAGATATTTGTAACAAATATTGTGCGACTAAAATAAAGTACAAGATAGGGTATTTATGAGTTACACAAAGGTCATAATGGAAGGCTGGCACGTCTAAAAAAAGTGTGTAGAATTTATTTGAAAAAAAATGCTAGTGTTGTACTCCAAATATCGAAACAACGGTAAGGTGCACCAAGTGATATAAAATTTTGTACATTAATATAAAACACTATGTTCTAAATCTAAATAGCTCCAAACTAACCCTAGTCTCTCTATCTAAGCTAAATAGACCTAAATTTGGTCGAGGGAGTTTACATGTTTGGAGGGGGGTAATGAGAGGCTGATATAGGAATGTTTAAGTAACTAGGTATTATAGTGTTGCTTTGGGTTAGTATGTGTCAGAGATGAGAGTGAAGGGATGAGCAATTAGGATTATTGCAGGAGCAGTCCAATAAGGTTAAAGAGTATTAGTGCACAAAGGTGTAAGCTCAGTCTATAAAGATGGAAGGGGATGCACTTATAGGTTGTGTGGGACTGCATCCAGCAGTTGTCAGTTAAGAGAGGGAGGCAAGTGTCTAGCACTTGCAGCAGCAGTGAGTGTATTCATTAGTGATCAGTTTTATTAGGAAAGGTAGTGTGTGCTTGGGTGTAGTTGATGAAGTAACTTGGTGTCAAGTAATATGGAGGATGGGAACCTGGCAGTGAGCTTATGTGTGGGTGTGTTTACCTACACTAGTGAGTATGTATCTAGAACTAGGTGTCAAGTTATGACACCCAGTGAGTATAAGTGGAGAAATAGTGGAGGTGATATTCTGGTTATCAGATACTAGGATACTAGTTAAGTATTGAATGTATATGTTGGTATCATAAGATACTTAGCTAATAGTAAGTTACTTTATGATATTGCTAATTATATGAGTATATATACATATTACTTAGTGTTAATAACTAGTTTGGACTTGTGATCACTTTAGAAACTAGGTATGGACATAAAACCAATGTAACACCTAATTAACATCTAGTTTGACTTAGTTTGACTAGTATGACCTAGAAATGGCCTAGAAATCATACCTTAGTTCATTTTAACTTATTTATCATTCATTAAACCCAATTGACATAGTATTTTATATATAAGGTTGTGTGACATCAGCTTAGACATCAAGTTATACTCTTTTGCTCAGGACTAGAGGCGAGTATATCTCTTTGTTAGTTTTTATTTCATGATAGGGTATATATCGAATATTCTAGAACTGTATACTTGATTCTGATACAGTTGTTACACGGACTGGTACTATATGGATCCCGTTAGGAGATGTTATTCGTTATCGTATTCAGCGGGTACTCCTTCACATGTATTTCATCATGTATATAGGGTATTTTAGTGTGCCCATATTCGTGTTCGCAACGTGTCATAATTTAATCCATAAGTATTGGTTGGGGATGGGGGAGTAGTAGTTAGTTATTTAATCAAGCCTAAGTGTATTCGTGTGCATGTCGATTACATATCAAACGTGTAATCGAGTTACCATATTGTATTCGTGTTCAACCTAAAGCGATCACATAATGAACTTGTACTCTATGGCATATTAGTTAGGTTTATCTAATTTTTTTATTGCATTTATTCATATTGCTTGTTCTTTATTCCAGTACATTACCTGTTCACTCTAGTTCACTCTATTTTTTATGTTAGTTATCTTGTATCATTTTCTATTATCTGTTATATATGCTCGATTATGTATTTGAAACTGCTTTCAGAGGTATGTACTTCACTCTAATCCTGACGAAATATATTTTTTAGATGATTGGCTTGTGGACCAGTATCCCACCTACTATGGTCCACAGAACGGCGTACCTTTAGAGGACATCTTTTAGAGCAGGAGGACCTCGTACTAGAAGCTGATGAGGCTTAGATTATTTGTTTAGACTTGTATTAGATACTTTTGAGGTTATTGGCATGTTTATATTATTTCGTACTTGTGGATGTATTGTGACTCTTTTCCTTCGTTATTCCATCTCGTGCTTTATCTTCTTTAGTTGTATTATGATTGAGCATAGTTTACATTTATCAGATACCATATTATTCCTTCGTTCATAGTTGAGATGTTTGGCAGTACCTTGTACATATTGTATGAGATGGTTAGATAGTAGAGTTGACCCAAACAGCGTTCTACCAATGATACTGCGATATAGGCTGGGCATTGTTCACTACTCGTGTCCTTATTTCGGGTGCAGATTGTGACACATTTTTAGTGGTGGCCCATACAGGTCAATAGTCTCATTTAAAGCGATATCGTAGTAGTGCTCACCTAGAGTACTGCTATGAGCCTGTTTTAGGATATAGGATATAGGCTGAGAGTATACTCAATCACAACTAGGAAACAATTCCAAATATCTATTTTGCTATCCTTATCTATTGAATGTTTGCTTTACTTTGAATAATTTTATCCTTCTTTGATGATATCGTATCTTACTCAATATTGATTCCTTGTTTCAATCTATCTTCAGGATGCCACCGAATACGCGTTTCCAGCGCTTAGGCGCAATGTCAGCGAGGTCGGTCACTTCGTCGTCTCTGAGGACAGCACCAGCAGACGTTATTCCAGTAGCTACATTCCAGAGGTCAGTTTCACCAATCCAGGTCGGCGTTTCCATAGTAGCCTTCAAGGGTGCTCTACCTCCGGTACAGAAGACTGCGCCGACAGTTTCAGGGGATCTTTTACCCCCACCATCCACAGTCGATCAGACACAGGTGTTTGAACTCTTTCAGCAGATAATGGAGGCGCAACAGCGCCAATCAGAGGTTATGAGGCAGGGCATTGTGAATGCTCACCAGATTGCGCTTGCCACAGTCGAGAGAGTTGCCTTAGTCCAGCCACAGACGGGCACACCTCAGTTTACCCGCAGCAGCCGAGACCGGAGACTATCATAGATTTCAAGAGGATGGGGCCGAAGGACTTTAAAGGCACTGAAGGGATTATTTATGCTGATGATTGGATAGAAGACATTGAGCGAAACCTGCGACTGGCACAGATTCCAGAGAGGTTGCAGGTAGAGGCCACAGGAGGCATGATGCTTGATATCTCACTCACTTGGTTCAGGATGGACCCCAGGATCTTATCACCGAGACTTACTTAGGAAGCTTTCAATGAGCTCTTTAAGGAAAAGTTCTTTCTAGATGTGGCTCTGACGTCTCTAGAGAGCCAGTTTCAATACCTCGTTCAAGGAGGTATGACGGTAGATGAGTATGCGGAAGAGTATTACAGATTAGACCACATTGTGGGGGGACAGAACCCCAAAGGAAGGGACATAAAGTTTAGGAAGGGCCTGAACAAGAAGATCAAATCACATACGAATAAAGACTCTATCGCTACTTTTAAGGAGATTCTGAGACAAGCACAGTGGGCAGAGGATGATCTAGAGCTTGGCTCCAAGAGGCCGAGGGATATAGGAGCATCAAGTACTAATACGGGACCATTGAAGCGGCCTCACTTTCAACAGTAGCATCAGAGGCACTTCCAGCAGCCGAGGCAGTAGTATCATGGACCAGCTAGAACGCTGATACAGCAGACACACCAGATCCAGAGGCCAGCTATTCCTTGTCCATTTTGTAAGAAGCAGGGACATGGATATGATGCGTGCATAATAAGATTGGGCTAGTACTTATTCTGCGGATCAGGAGATCATCAGTTGAGGGCTTGTCCTAGAGCTCTAGCTCGTCCATCTCAGGGAGGAGCTCAGGCACAGAGAGCACGCGAGAGACCACCAACGGGACAGCAGAGAGGACCTCCATTACCACTACAACAACAGCAGTTCGCTTAGCAGCAACAACAAAGAGGTGCCTGTACGACAGGGCCGAGCTTGCGCCTTGACTCTCGAGGAGGAGGAGCCAGTCGGCGATGTTATTTTAGGTTTAGTCTATCTTGATTCTTTTCTATCTCATACTTTATATGATTTTGGTGCTTCATATAGTTTTGTATTTGTATCTTTTGCTATAAAATATCACCTTGAGACTGAACTGTTGGCGAGGACTTGCAAGATCATGATCGGGGGTGGCATTATCCTGGTCATTGATATTTGCGAGGATCGAAAAGTTTATTTGGGAGACCGAGAGATAAGCGTGTGTCTACTCGCAATGCCACTTCTGAGCTATGATATAGAACTCGAGATAGACTGGTTGAGTAGGCACCATGCTAGTATTGATTATCGTGGATGCAGAGTTTTGTTTCAGGCGTCAGGAGAGCCAGAGTTTGAGTTCGTCAGAGGAGCAACAGATCAGAGTGAGGGAGATTTCTGTGGAGCTATAATGAAAGAGCAGGAGCTGCCACATCCATTGATTACAGAATATACGGATGTCTTTTAAGAGGAGTTGTCGGAGTTTCCACCAGACAGAGATTTAGAATTCTCTATAGACTTAGTGCCAGGCACAGAGCCGATATCACAACACGTCTGTAGAGTGAATAACAGCGAACTGGTGGAGTTGAACAATCAGGTAGATGAGTTGCAGGACAAAGACTTTATCTGCTCCAGTTTATCACCATGGGGTGCTCCAGTATTATTTTTACCAAAAAAGGATGGGTCGGTACGCTTATGTATCGACTACAGGGCACTCAACAACCTCATTATCAAGAACAAATATTCGTTGTCGCGGATAGATGATTTATTTGATCAGTTGAGCGGAGCGAAGGTATTCTCAAAGATAAACTTGAGGTCGGGGTACCACCAGGTAAAAGTGAAGAAGGAAGACATTCCAAAGACAGCTTTCAGGACTCGATATGGGCAGTATGAGTTCTTAGTGATGCCGTTTGGGTTGACCAATGCCCTGGCGGTATTCATGAACCTGATGAATAAGGTGTTTTATCAGTACTTGGATCAATTTGTGGTAGTATCCATTGATGATATATTGATTTATTTAAAGACCCCGGAGGAGCATGAGAAACACGTGAGGATAGTTCTGGAGTCCCTCAGGAAGGAGAAGCTTTATGGCAAGCTTTTGAAATATGAGTTCTTTCTTGATAAGGTTGAATTCCTCGGGCATGTGATTACAGGAGACGGGGTCTCAGTAGACCCGAAGAAGATTTTAGCAGTTGAGTTATGGTCTACCCCAAGTTCAGTGGCAGAGATCAGGAGTTTTCTTGGATTGGCAGGCTATTATCGGAGATTTGTTCAGGATTTTTTTAGGATTGCGGAGCCGATGACTAGGCTAACCGGGAAGGACGTGGAGTTCTTCTGGACTGAGGATTGTCAGGCTGCTTTTGAGAAGCTAAAGAAGAGGTTAACTACAGCTCCGGTGTTGACATTGCCATCAGGGACAGGAGGATTTTCTATACATAGTGATGCATCGGGTAAATGTTTGGGTTGTGTGTTGCAGCAGAACGGGAGAGTGATTTCCTATGCTTCCAGGAAATTATGCCTACATGAGAAGAATTATCCTACCCATGACTTGGAGTTGGCAGCAGTTATTTTTGGTCTTAAACTGTGGAAGCACTACTTGTATGGAGAGCTGTTGGAGATCTTTTCTGATCACAATAGCTTGAAATATGTGTTCAAACAAAAGGAGCTCAATATGAGGCAACGACGATGGTTGTAGTTGATGAAGGACTTCGATATTTTCTTGTAGTATCATCCAGGGAAGGCCAACGTAGTCGCGGATGCCTTGAGCAGGTATCCAGTAGCTATGTACTTGACGAGGGACATACATTTATTGGCCGATCTTGATAGCTTAGGTATTGAGGTGTTAGTTCCTGGAGTTACAACACAAATATGAGGACTCCAGGTACAGTCAGAGTTGATAGACCGGATCAGAGCTACATAGTTCGAGGACGAGTCTTCGAGGAGCATCAGGGCATAGGTCCGGATAGGGTTGGCAGAGGACTTCAGTATTATAGAGGATGGTACATTGCGGCACGGTACCTGATTGTGTGTGCCGAGTGAAGCATTTTGCGATAAGGTTATTCAGGAGGCGTATCGATCTCATTACTCTATGCATCCAAGTGCTAACAAGATGTATAGAGACATGAGATAGCATATTTGGTGGTATGGTATGAAGCAGGAGATAGCTAGCTTCGTATCTAGATGTTTGGTATGTCAGCAGGTAAAGACAGAGAGACAGTGGCCAAGTGGATTGCTTCAGACTTTACCCATTCCAGAGTGGAAGTGGGAGCATGTGACGATGGACTTTGTTTCGGGGCTTTCGCGTTCTCTTGGAGAAAAAGACGTGATTTGGGTCATCGTAGACAAGTTGACCATATTAGCCCACTTTCTGCCATTTAAAGTGGGTACGTCTACGAAGAAGCTCATGGAGATATATGTGCATTAGATAGTCAGATATATGGAGTTCCTGTGAGAATAGTCTCGGATCGGGATAGTCGCTTCAAATCCCACTTTTGGAGGAGTTTGCGGGCTAGTTTGGGCACCCAACTCAAGTTTAATTCACCATATCTCCCTCAGACAGACGGTCAGTCGGAGAGGACTATTCAGACTCTCGAGGATATGCTACGCACTTGTGTTTTAAATTTTTGAGGCTCTTGGGAGGATCATCTTCACTTGGTAGAGTTTTCTTACAACAACAGCTTCCAGGCAAGTATAGAAATGTCACCATTTGAGGCATTCTATGGACAGAGATGCCGCACTCCGTTATCATGGGATAATATTGGTGAGAGAGCCTTATTGGGACCAGAGATGGTCATGGATGCAATTGAGAAGGTGAAGCTCATCAGGGATAGACTTCGGGTGGTGCAGGATAGACAACGACATTGGGCCGATAGCCACCGGAGACCATTGGAGTTTGAGGTTGGCGATCTGGTGTTCTTGAGAATTTCTCTGACGCGGGGCATGATTCGCTTTGGTGGAGGTGAAAAGCTTAGTCCATGGTACATCGGATCCTTCGGTGTCCTTGAGAGGGTCGGTGCAGTGGCCTACAGACAAGACTTGCTGCTTGTATTAGAGGAAGTGCATAACATATTCCATGTGTCGTATCTTAGATGGTAAGTGGCAGATCCTAGCCATGTACTAGATCACTCTGAGATCGAGGTTGGTCCGACTCTCAGCTATCCGAAGCAGCCCATGGAGATTCTGGATCGCAGGAAGAAGGTGTTGCGGAACCAGACAATTCCTTTGGTATGCGTCACATGGAGGCATCACTCGCCAGGAGAGAGCACTTGGGAGAGAAAGACCGAGATGCGCGAGCGATATCCTTATCTGTTTGAGCCATGAGGTATAATTCTTTCTTGCTTATATTGATTGCTATTGGTAGTTAGTTTCTTTCTTAATTTCGAGGACAGAATTTTTCTCAGGTGCGTAGGATTGTCACCCTCACTTTTCTAACTATGGGTAGTTTGATAAATTGACATGGGTATATAAATTTTAGGAATAAATAATTATATTGGTATGTTATAGAAATTATTGAATGATTGTATTATAGATTAAATGTGACTTGTATTAATTATTTTGTTAGTGGCTTGTCCAATAATTAGACTTGTCATGACAACTAGTGAGCCTAACTTGGACCCAAGCCCATTAGACCTTCTCATTAATTAATTAAGGAGAATTAGCTTAAATTATAATTAGTTAGAGACTTCTAAAAATATCCACCCTTAATTATTTCTCATATTACACTATGAAGGGGTGATTGGGACCTTAACATGTAACTTGGAAAAGGGGGTAGAGGGGCCGGCCATACAAAGCCTCTCTCTCTCTCTCTCCTCCCTTATTTTTATTTATTTTATTTTTGCTCCCAAATTCTAGATCCCGAATTTTCCCATATTTTCCTCCATTGTTTTCCTTCACAATCCACTTCCATTCCCTCTCATTTCTTTTCTCAAGAAGTATTTGGAGCTTGGAGAAGTAAGGAGCACAATGAGGAGGAAATTTGGTGGAGAGATCATGTCCGAATTGTATTCAATTATATTTTTATTGGAAATATATCTCCCAATTGGTAAATTATGAATTTTTCTTCATTCTAACACCCAAATCGTGCATTTGACCATTATGAATGACCCCATGGCATAAGACTACCTATAGGAGCAAGTACTAGGCTAATTGGTTATGTATTATAAATTCTAGGTGATATTTTGTGTGCATGTTGGGGAAATTATGAGATTGAGACATCAATATTGTGTTATGAGACTAATTAGATCTAATTAGACTTAGATCGGGATTGTGGGACTAGGTACGTGTCCACAAATGGATACGTGTAGGCCGTATTATGGTATTTTGCGATATGGTATGATACATGGCTTATTTTTGGGTGATTATGTTAATGTCTTTCAAGTTTCCTTTGTAGAAAGTTCCTTTAGTTGTATTATGATGTTTATGATATGTACGTATGGGTAATATAGAGAATTAGGGGCTTTGGCATTCCAATTGGTTACGTATCATAAAGTATCAGAGGTAGCTTGCCAAGTGTTTGGTCTAATGCTTCTATTGGTGGATGTGTACCTATCTATAGTATTATATATATGTGTGTATATATCTATAATATCATATATATATAGATATATGTATATGTGTTAGATTGGTTATGTTGGTGTGCCTGTGTAAGGGGTTGATGTTATAAAGACCTTAAAGAAGTGAGGCTCGGGTGTGCATTGCAGTGGTATTTCCAGTTGAAGGGTGTTGCAGTATGGTGAGTGTGTCCAGTTCAGGGAGAGTAGCACTGCTGTGCTCAAGCTTGTATCAGCAACAGCTGCAAGTAGAGATGTTAGTATCAACTGCAGGTAGGTTACTGCAGTATTGCTACCTTTGGTGGCTGCAGACAATAGTTTATGCTTCAAGCACTGCTGCTCCTAGCTCCTTTCTGTTTTGTTGTAGAACTCCAGGGCCTCCAGCTTAACCTGCAATTGGAATAACTGTAAAGTAGCAGCAAGGAGAAGGCATTGTAGTAATCAATAAAGCAATAGAAGATGGAAGCTGCAGTCTTCAATTTGAGTATTGGTCTCCATAGCCTTCAGTTCTAGAGTAGAGTATTCCTGCATTTGATTACTTGTGTTCCTTCAGTACAACTGCATTTAAGGTATTTGCCATTAGTATCAGAAGTAGAGAAGTATCAGAGAAGATAATTTGTGTGATCAGCCATCTTCCTTTGGGCAGCATTTTATACTCCAGATGTCTACTCAGCATTGCCTTTTCATCTGAATGGAGTGATGATTCACCATTCCCTAAAAGAAAAGCCAGGTCATCCAAATTAGTTAGCCAGCTCAGCTGGTTGGTTAGGCTAATGTTAGTATGCTCATAATTAGCATGTATCAGTGCAAACTAGCGGTTTAGGTTCAGACAGTATAGTGCTTAGAGGGAACCGAGTTAGCATAGAAATTGGTAGGAGTTTGAGATGTGGGTTATGATTGTGTATGTATTGGTATGAGCTGAGATATTGGTTGTGTTGGTGATATACTGGTGTGTGCATCTGGAGTGTTAAAACTGTATCAAGGGTTGAGGGTTCTCGAGTATCATAACTTGATACTTGATTTTCATGGGGTATATAGTTGTGTGTATGTGATGTACCTAGGAATATTTAGAAAGGTGTTTGGAGGGGGGTAATGAGAGGCTGATATAAGAATGTTTAAGTAACTAGGTATTATAGTATTGCTTTGGGTTGGTGTGTGTGAGAGATGAGAGTGAAGGGATGAGCAGTTAGGATTATTGCAGGAGCAGTCCAATAAGGTTAAAGAGTATTAGTGCACAAAGGTATAAGCTCAGTCTATAAATATGGAAAGGGATGCACTTGTAGGTTGTGTAGGACTGCATCCAGCAGTTGTCAGTTAGGAGGGGGGCAAGTGTCCAGTACTTGCAGCAGCAATGAGTGTATTCATTAGTGCTCAGGTTTATTAGGAAAGGTAGTGTTTGCTTGAGTGTAGTTGATGAAGTAACTTGGTGTCAAGTAATGTGGAGGATGGGAACCTGGCAGTGAGCTTGTGTGTGGGTGCGTTTAACGGCACTAGTGAGTATGTATCCAGAACTAGGAGTCAAGTTAGTGACACCCAGTGAGTATAAGTGGAGAAATAGTGGAGGTGATATTCAAGTTATCAGATACTAGGATACTAGTTAAGTATTGAATATATAGGTTTGTATCCTAAGATACTTAGCTAATAATAAGTTAATTTATGATATTGCTAAGTATATGAGTATATATACATATTACTTAGTGTTAATAACTAGTTTGGACTTGTGATCACCTTAGAAACTAGGTATGGACATAAAACCAAGGTAACACCTAGTTAACATCTAGTTTGACTTAGTTTGACTAGTATGACCTAGAAATGGCCTAAAAATTATACCTTAGTGTATTTTAACTTAATTATCATTCATTACACCCAATTGACATAGTATTTCATATATAGGATTGTGTGACATCAGCTCGGACACCGAGTTATACTCTTTTGCTTAGGATCAGAGGCGAGTACATCTCTCTGTTAGTTTTTATTTCAAGATAGTATATATATCGCATGTTCTAGAACTGTATACTTGATTCTGACACAGTGGTTACACGTACTGGTACTATATGGATCCTGTCAGAAGATGTTTTCCCTTACCGTGTTCAGCAGGTACTCCTTCACATATATTTTATCGTATGTATTGGATATTAATTTGTGTGTACTTCGTGTTCATACAGTGCTCGTATTCAGTGTACCCATATTCGTGTTCGTAACATATTATGATTTGATCCATAAGTATTGGTTGGGAATGGGAGAGTAGTAGTTGGTTATGTGATCAAGCCCAAGTGTATTCGTGTACATGTCGATTACATATCACACGTGTAATCGAGCTACCATATTGTATTCGTGTTCAACCTAAACCGATCACATAATGAACTTGTACTCTATGTCACATTAGTTAGTTTTATCGTTTTCTATTGCAGTTATTCATATTACATGTTCTTTATTCTAGTACATTACTTGTTCACTCTAGTTCACTCTATTTCTGATGTTAGTTATCTTGTATCCTTTTCTATTATGTGTTATATATTCTCGATTATATATTTGAAACTGCTTTCAGAGGTATGTACTTCGCTCCAATCCTGACTGGATATAATTTTTAGATGATTGGCTTGTGGACCAGTGTCCCACCTACTATGGGCCACAAGATGACATACCTTTAGAGGATACTCCTTTAGAGCAGGAGGACCTCGTACTAGAGGCTGAGGAGGCTTAGATTTTTTATTTAGACTTGTATTAGATACTTTTGAGGTTATTGGCATTTATATATTATTTCCGACTTGTAGATGTATTGTGACTCTTTTCTTTCGTTATTCCATCTTGTGCTTTATCTTCCTTAGTTTTATTATGATTGAGCATGGTTTACATTTATCAGATACCATATTGTTCCTCCGTTCGGAGTTGAGATATTTGACAGGTACCATGTACATATTGTATGAGATGGTTAGATAGTAGAGTTGACCCAGATAGCATTCTACCGCCGATGCTGCAGGCTGGGCGTTGTTCACTACTCGTGCCCTTATTTTCGGTGTGGGTCGTGACACCACCACAGATACTTTATATCATCCATCTTAGTATATTACATTATCTGACCTATTATTAATAATGTTGAGCCATAATTTTACTATAGTAGCATTAGCTAATATCGTGATCTAGCGCAGTGGCCCTATGGGGAACTGGTACAATTCGTGAATTGCTTGTATAATTATTTTTTTTGGCTCGGTTAGCTTATGTTCGGCAATGACGTGATATTAAAATACCTATTATGCATTATTCTGAGATAACCTTAGACTCCACAATTAGCAAGCCGTACAAGTGAATGATCGATCTTATTAATTAGACTTGATTCTTATTATATTTTTCTGTTAGTAGCCTAGGAAAATGGACTATCATAGTGTGATAGATTCAACCCTTATCCTTATTTGGTTGTAGGGTTGGGCCTTTGTGCTAGGATATGCCATGGACCTAAGTTACTATACAGAACCTATATTATTATATATTTATTGCTTGGGTTTTTGTTTCTCTATTTTTGTGTTTCCTTTGTGGTACTTGCTATTTGGGGTCTAACTCTACTGGTTTTGCATGGCCAGGTTTCGAGTTAGCACTCGAGGATCCATCATACTTTCTCCTGACTCATGACGCGTACCAAGAACATAGCCACCGAGGATAACGAGTGAGTTTTCTTTTTCCCTGCATATCATTATATATTTTATCTTTTGGGCCTTTAGCCACCGATACCTGTTAGCTAGCACTTCTGTAAATTAGTTCCTCTTCATGACTGTATATAAATCAGACTGCAGTTATAATATTGTCATATACTTTTGTTATTCTACCAGCTTCTTATTTTATACAACTAGTCTCCAAAATATCTTGAGAAAGCATTTGGAACGCCTTATTATTTTATAATATATGCTCTATGATTACTGTTTCTTATTTCAATGATTGAGACATAGATGTTCGTGTGACCCCTAAGTGACCTGATTGTAGCATGCACTCCCTTGTTTAGTTACAACCGTGATCACCGAATGACGTATAGTACCTTGTACAGGATAGCTGGCCGTATCCGTCCCCGTATTCTGGTACTGGGGAGTGACAACAAGGGACTCGATCAAAGTCGTGTCCGCACCCTCTCTTTCCAGGACCCAATCGAACTCGATCGAAGTTGTGTCCATCGCAATTTTCTTGGATAATCCATGCGTCGTCGAAGTCGTCTCCACTCCGATCAGATCTAATCGTTCTCTTGCTGTTGGATATTTGATCGAGACCATACCGTCGGTGATGAGATTCCAAAACCCTAACCCTAAGCTGGTCGTCGTCTCCGGCATGGGACTCGATCGGAGTGGTGGAGATTGACGAACTGGAGGAGCTCCTCGTCGATGCTTGAGCTGCTGACTGTAGGCCGCACCGCCCAGATCCAGGTCAAAGGGACCAAAAGAGGAAGATAAGAGAGAGAAAGAGAGAAAAAAGTGAGAGGGGAGAGAATCTCGAGAGGGGGGTTGGTGGTGTAAACCCCCTAATTTTTAATTTTTAATTTTAGTATTTATTTTAAATTATTGGATTTTTTATGGCTATTTTGTTGGTTAATAACTTCTTTGATTTATTACTTATTTAGAATCATTTTCATGCTATTTTATAATTTCTTGGATTTTCTAGAATTTTTGGATAATTAAAACCTAGAAAACATAATTTTTTAGGTATTCTACGATTTACTGTTAGACCATACTTGCATATTTTTCTACCAAATATTTATTTTAGGGTTAAAATATTTAAATATATTTTCTGTAATTTATTTGAAATTTTTTGGATTTTTTTTGGATTTATTTGGTTTTAAAATAGACTAATAACTAATTTTCTAGGACTTTTAAAATTTACTGTAGAAGCCTATGACCATAAAATGGCCCCAAGTATTTTTTTTAGGGTTTATAATATTATTTTAGATTTTATAGATTTTTTCTTGATTTTTTTTTTATATCTTTACATATTTATTTGGAGTTAATTAGGTTAAAACTGATTAAATAATAAATTTTTGCAATAAAAAATTGTATTACCCAGTCAGCAGCTTAGTCAACGTACAGTCAATATCTGCGGTCCCCTGATGTTAGACCCGCTCTCCTCTATATATATGTGGATGCGGTATAACCTAGGGTTTTCTTTATTTAGCCGACTTTTAAGATAAAGAGGAGAGAGAGAGAAAGAGAGAGAGAGAGAGAGAGATTGCTTCTAGAGTTTCTCCAACTTTCCGAAGCCATTGTGATTAGCTCCGGACTCCAAACACTTTTTCGTTTCTTGCGGTGGAACCGTCTCGAGGTATATTTTCTGAATATCTAATTTATTTTCATAAATTCTGGAACTATTTTTCTGAAAAATTCGTCGAGTGTCGGTTGTCCAAAATCTGACGCGTTTCTGTATTTTCGAGGTTTCGGGAGATCCCGAACTCAAAATTACGATAAGTTTAAAGTTTTGGAAATATGAAATGACTAAATATAACATATATTTTTCTCATAATTAAATATTCTATTATACTATTCTAAAAAATTGTGCAACCTAGAAGTAACTAAAAAACTGTTGAAAACTATTATATGTGCGTCATTTGGGCAATTATTTTATCGGTTCAAGATTTAGTAAAACCTTTGATTCCATCATTCATGTAGTACTAAAATCTATAGGATTTCACACAAAAATCTTGGTTTTGTGTTTGTTGAATTTTTGGTCAATAGAATGCCTCAATTTGCGTCACGGATCTCAAATTCATAAAATTGATTTCCTTTAAACCAAAATCTAGGGTTAGCCTTAAAATCAGAATATAATTAATTTAAATTAGTATTTTAGATTTTTTTTATAATTAAAATAGATTAGACTAGAAAATATATCCAACCACTTTTGTAGATCTAACTCGTTTAATTTATGTGACGGGTAGATCAAACGACGTCTTGATTTGCAACTTCATCCTTTTTCGGAACAGACAAGTATACCTTGCCAAATTTCTTACAGTATTTTTATGTTTAAAATATTTTTATATATTCATTATATATTCTTTTCTTTCAATCATAATTATATATTATATTTGTTGGCACACACTTGACACATAGTATCATGGGAGGGAAGGATAATTAGTAGGGGGTATGGCCTACCCACTTTGGCAAACCGTAGTCACCGTAAGCACTATAATATTTGTGTCATAATAGTCGCTACCCACGAGGTATGTCGATTTGGTATTACGATGGTGGATACCCTCGAGGTATGTCGATTAATGGTACATGTACGTTTGTATATTCATGAGTTATGAGATAACGTGTGTGTTAGAGTAGCCTACACCTGTCAATACGTCAAAATTTTTTCCTCATTATGCATTTTTATATAGATTGTTTAGTGCAGCGTATTTGTATATCTTTTGTCTATTCTTTATGCATATTTTACTGTATTTAATTGGCATATTGTTTTTTGTATGTTGTTGTGTCCCTCTAAGGACCTGGTCCCTTGCCAGGTGTAGACAGTCAGGACTATCTGCAGGGGTATGTACTAGGACCTGATTCTTTCTCTTTCGATGAGATCTTTCCTTCGAGCCTCTCTAATCATTAGATGATGTACTTATTATATTTTTTTTATATTCTAGTTTGGTAGTGAATTTGTCTCCACCCAACTATTAGTTCTTCTCAACTATTTCATACTTGGTTCATTGCAATATTTGGTTGTTTTTTCTATTTGGTTTTGCGGATGAGATTAGTATTGCCTGTGATATTATATACCACTTGTGAATTATTATTCATAATATAGAGTACGTATGTGTTATGGTTTTCATATATTAGATTTGCCATATACATACGACTAATATGTTTACGTATTCCTAGTTCTACGTATTTTAGGACTGGGATGTGACAGATGGGGAGGAGGCTCCACCAAACGGTGTCCACAGAAAAAAAGTCACACTCTAAAAAGAGCTCAAATCTACTCTCTGAAAGTTGCTTTAAAACTTTACTATTGCCAAAATATTTTTCGTAGGTCAACAACGAGTTGTCTTGTCCAAACACATTTTCACACATTTTCTATTTTATAACTCAGGAAGCTGAGTTATAAAGATGAACTATTTGGCAATTATGGGAGTAGCGGTTATGAGGTATTTTTAGAGTACCGGTTATGAATTGTCACACCCCAGTCTCAAAATACTTGGAACCGAGCCACGTGGCAATGGCCAGAAGTACAACTCCAATGACCCATCCAATTTAATTGAACCTTTAGAGTGTACTTAAGCTGTAAAGTATAAGTAAAAGTCTAAATATCTAATTACAGGTAATATATCTAAACTCATTGATAGAAATAAAATATGATGCACACAAAGATAATTAAGTCCACTACAATGCATAAAATAAATAAGTCTCAAAAGTGACCGAGTGCATCAATGAAAAGAGTCTCACGGAAAATAACCCGCTAAAACAAGTACTAAAAGTAAAAGGGAGCAGTAAGCAAATAAGTCCAAATGTCTGCTAACTAAGTGATGCCATCAACCCAAGTGAAGACCCTATATGGATCAAGTATAATCCTTTGGAAGAATCTCATCCTCCGTTGTAACTACTATTCCCGTGTGAATGCCTGAACTGTACACCTTGGGGTAATCCTCCTCGCCTAAATCTGACAAGGAACTAGGTCCTCATGGGCCATAACAAGGTACAAGAAATAATATGCCAGAAGTAAACAATATAATAGTACAAGTACTTATGGGTAAGCTATTGTTACCGTCTAGGTGATATGCATATGAGATTATCACTCGTACTGCATGCTGAAAATACAAAAGATCTCAATAGACACTTCTGTAAACTGTGCAAACACTAAAGGCTCCATGCCGTAAAACCTAAATTAAACTATGCAAACATTAAAGGCTCCATATCATGGAATCTAAAGTAAAATGTGCAAAACACCAAAGATCTACAACAAAGACTAAGGCAAACTATGATAAATCAGCTAATAACATGGTGTATACTCTCCCCTCACATGTAACCTCACATATCATAGTCATAACACGCAAAATTATGACATCTATCTAGCACACCGAGTCATAATAATCTAGGTATATTTGTATATAATGTCACGAGTCCTAGAACCCTATACAAAATTCAATCACCAAGAACATGTCAAGAAGGATTCTGCCACATGAATATCGTGTCAAGTGTCCTACGCTCTGATGTGCGAAGAATATAAGCACAAAATATGGGTTCTTAAAGTCAATTCTTACTATCGATACCTGACTCCTCTAACGGACATCGACACTCGAATATGGTTCGGACGCTAAGTATCGACTAACGGCCCTAGGTTAGCAATGTACATCAGCAGTCAATATGTAATACTAATATCTGTGTTTGTCTGGAAACTTCTTCATAATGGTCTACCCACTAATTCTAGGATCACTAGAATGCAGATTCCCTTAGCATCCAAATGTAGATGTTGCACTAACCCTATTCAATATCCTTATGAAAAATCAATCGCATCAGAGCGTTTCCGCAGTCGAATCCATTTTGAATTTGATAAATGTATTGCTTGTGAAGTATGCGTTCGATATAACATATAAAATATAGGAGACTGTAGTACAATATGTCAAGGTATACTTGCCTGTATTCTGATGCTGTAAAGTCGTCTGTCCGATGCCTACATCTGGAGGTGTTGCGGAACCCAAGTGCCCTGATAAAAATACTTAAATTAAAATATAAAAAACTCAACACTCATCTACATGATGCTAGTTAAGGAATTATCGCCCGAACACCAACAAGTTCTCGGTGTTTGTGCCAACGATCCTACGCATGCATGGCGTTGCAACTTACAATTTTACACGTCTCATGCCATGCTCTAACACAACATGAGAGTCATGGATATTAATTTCTATATATTTACTCATGAGCACATGCATATATATATATATATATATATATATATATATATATATATATATATATATATATATATATATATATATATATACATAAACACGTACGTCCAGTTATATTCGTATGCATGCCAACTACGTCAAGAAAAATATCATTAAAACATCCCTAACGTCTAAATAATGATTATGCCTCTTAACCATGTTTCAAACCCTCATATTAAAATGATATTTAAAATATAAAATTCTAGAAATTATTTATATTTACAGGAAATACCAAAACAAGGTTCAAATATATGATATTAACCCCTATGTTACAACTAGAGTTTCAACCAACTTGATATATAGATGGGATAAAATATTATGAGTACTACATGGCATGGAGAAGTCTATCTAGAATACTAAAAAGGTATATTCATATAAGATTATTCATATACACACAATTTTAAACACGATAAATAGATCAAAACTTGAGAGAATAGGACACGTTCCCAATGCGATTACGGTGGAGGTTTCATCACGATTATGACCTTTTGGTATATCAAACGACATCTAAACTTCTTGGAACTCGAACGGGTACTAGAGGACTTCAAGAGGAAGGGGTCCTTAGCCTTGGAGGGGGTTGCACATATCACGACCCTTACCCAAAAAATTGGGCATGAGTCGTGGGGACGTCCAGCCTACACTGCAACATCGGCGGTAGAACACTGTCTAGGTCTACTATCTAGCTAACAATCTCACACAACAATATAAGTATCTGCCAAGATCTCAACTCCAAATGGAGGAATAATATGATAAAGATAACACAAGTACTCAATCACGATCTAAGCATGATAAGATAATAAGAAAGTCTAATAACTACAAAGTCTAAACAACAACTACTACTAAAGATCATCAACAATAATAATAATAATAACAACAATATCCTGAATCAAATAGAATATAAATTCTCCAACCAAAAGCCGGGGACAAATCCAGTACCAAAAGCTAATAAATACAACTGAGGTCCTAGTGATCCCGGCTACCAACCCGAAAATTACTCCTTAACTAGGGGGTCCTTGTCTGCACCATCTACAGGCTGAGGTCCATAAAATGTCGGACACCAATCTTCCAGATCCTCTGGAAAATATATCTAGTCAGGATTGGAGCAAGTATACCTCTAACAGTAGTTCCAGTTAAATGATAAAAACTATAAAGCAGTTGTAGCAAGTAGCACAAGGTAAAGAAAATAAAGTATGAACAAGAATATATATATATATATATATATATATATATATATATATATATATATATATATATGTCAACTGGTGCATAAAGGTAAAGATGCATGAAAATCAGAAGCAAGATAATAATGACTGCAGGATACAAGTCACTACCGTATTTTCTAGAAAAGGGTATTTTGGTTATTTTATAATTAATTAAATATTGTGCATGTTAAATATTTATTTATTATATTATTTATTTAATATTAGCATGATAGATTTATTTTTTTGGACTTGTGTTAGTAGACCTAACTAGTTTAGTTTAGACTCATGGACCAACATGTTTTAATTGTTAGAATTGAGCCCAACTAGAAAGCCCATTAATTAGGAGGATGATTAAATTAATTAAACTATTAGACTAGAAGCTTCCCTCCTTAATTAATTTTTTCATGAGAGGCCCCAAGAGGTATTTTAGTGTTTACATAGTAGCTTGAGGGAGGGGACAAGTGAGGCCTATATAAAGGGGATGAAAACTTTCTCTCTTTCATTTTTCATTCCAAATCTAGATCTAGAATTTTCCTCAACCAAATTTCATCAAATCCCTACCAAATTTTGACCCAATTACTTTTCAAATCACCATTGAAGACTAAAAGAGCAAGGATCTAGAAGGAGGAAGCAAGGATCTATAAAGAGGAGCAAGGATCTATAAGTTGGAAGCTAATTTCACCAATTTTGGAGGTTTCATTGGGAATCCATCTCCCAATAGGTATAATTCAGTTTTTAAACTTAAAATAGCTTCTAAATCTGAGATTTAATCATGAATAATCAATCCATATGTATGTACTACCCATAGGATTTGGTTTTGTGTTCATAGGAGACCTATGGAGAAAGTTATGGTACTTTTTGTGTCAATTTTGGGGGAATTCTGAAAATAACTTTTGTTGTGTGTGTCAATTGATCCTATAGATCAATTTGGCATATATTTATGTGTTTGGGGCTAGTGTCATATCCACAATTGGGTACGTGTAGGTCGTATCCCAATAATTTGGTGATACGTGTTGTTTTGGGGTTTTTTCTCCGACACGGGACTTTGTACATATCGTATTTTGACACGGACACATAGATCTACATTTGACACTTTATTTTGTTCATAATATTATATGTGATTTGTTTGTGTCCTTCGGGGTGAAATTGGATGTCTGGTGGACTCGTGTCGCATGTGTATCCTAGATCTAGTGGGATACGGTGTGATACGCTCCAATTATTATGTGTTTATGTGTAGATCTAATTAATTGTGCTTTAATTCTTGAATTATAATTGTGTATGTATCTATATATATTATATATATATTATGTATATTTATTATAGTATTTATTGTATCATAGATCTATGTATTATATATATATTAATAGAATATATATTATGTAGCTTTCTTCTACATGCATTAATATATATGTTATAATATATGTTAGGGATGTAAATATATGTATATATTTTATATAATATATGTGTATGTTTAATTAAGTAATTAGATTATTTTTATATAATTATTTATATATATATATATGTATGTAGATATATATTTATAAGTGGTAGCATATGTATATATAATATAGTAGATATATTTATATGTGGTTATATATATAGTTATATTATATATTGTTATATATTTATATTATTATATGATTATATATATGTATACATATATGTATAGTTATATATACATATTACTATGTGTGTGTGTGTATGTTACTATGTGGTATTTTATACAATTTACTATGTATAAGTGTATGTATAGTTATATATAGTTTTATATGTTTATTGTATAAATATATATTATGGGTTATATATATGTATTTAAATATATATTGTATAAATATATATATGGTGGGTTATATATATGTATTTATATATATATTGTATATATATATATAAATATATTTTCAGCGACAACAGCGTGCCAGAAGTGTTGCAACAGCAGCAACAAATGTAAATAATAGCAGCTTTTCAGCGACAGCAGTCAGCGACAGTTGCAGAAAACTGTCGCTGAAACAACAGTGTATCAGCAGAGTATCAGAAGCTTCAGCGACAGTTTTTAGTGACAGTGCAGAAAACTGTCACAAAAACTGCAGTGTATCTATATACACAGCAGCTTTCTGTGACAGTGGACAGGATATTTAGCGACAGTTTGGCAGTTTTTAATATATTAGATATTAATATATATATAGATATATATGTATATATATATGGTAATTAATATATATATAAATATGTTCCTAATTGCTATTTGTATTATAGTATACTATATATGTATATATTTAGTTGTAGCATATAAATTTATTAGAATAATTAGTATACTTTAGTTATCAATTGTTATGAGTATTTTTTATATATTATATATTTGTAGGTATGTATGTACGTATATATGTATTAATAGTTAGTGTGTAGTTGATAGTTAATATTATTCTATTAGTACATACTAGAGTTATATTAGATTGATATATGTAATTATTGATGGGTAGTTAGTATATATATGAGATTTTGGCAATTACCTTGAGATATCAAGGTAAGTATCAAGATATACCAAGGTATGAGTAGTAGGTATTGGCATAAGTAATAGGATAGTTGTAAACTAATTATGGGTTGGTATTAAGGTGACTAAAATAAGGTATATAGAATTATATAAATATTAAATGCATAGTAGTTTATAATTATTGTTGGATAGTTAGTATAAATAAGGTTTTGATATTTACCTTGAGATGCCAAGGTAAGTATCAAGATATTGGAGGATAATCAAGGTATTGGGTTTGGATATCAAGATAGAGGTTTAGTATTGCGATACCAAGTTGGTTCGAAACCAAGGTATCCATTTAGCATTTGTAATTAGGATTTTATATATATAATATTGTTTGATATGTACATATGTGTTATATTTATCCCTTGTTTGCGTATCCTGAGATATGGTATCTTAGTATCCTAAGATTTAGTTTGTATGGCCTAGATTCATAGTGTGTGAGCCCAATATCTTTGAGTTAGACTCATGCAACATAGAAATAGGTAGTTGACGATAATTTGACTATAGTTGACCATAGTTGACTTAGAGTTGACCTAGTTTGACTTTTGACTTAGAAATGACTTTATGACCTAGAAAGTTGACTAGTTTAATTTATTTCTCTTCCCAAAAACTTATATTAATGCAATATTTCATATGTAGGTCTGTGACACCAGTTCAGACATTATTTTTTATCATTTGCTCTGGACCACAGGCGAGTACATTCTCTGATAGTTTTTATTATTTGATTACCACTATAATTCAAGTATTTAGAAATGTTACTTATGATTCTTGACACGATGGTACACGGATTGGTATTGTTATTGGATCGTTAGTCATGGGATGTTACCTTGATTATGGAGATGGTATCGGATATTGTCCTTGTTGGTATTGGATAACATTGAATATTGTAGATTAAACATTGGATACATTGGCTAGTGACGTGTCATGATTCGATCCATCATATCAGTCGGGGCAGGGGAAATACCAATTAAATATGTGATCAAGAAACTATCGGCTAGTAGTGTAATCATTGGCTACTAACTAACCATGCAATTCACGTATGGTTGAGTTAGCTCCTTAGTGTAATCATTGAATCTCCCAGGCCGATCACATATTTAGTTAGTATCTCAAATCACATAGTTATTATAGATTCCATTATTCAGTTCATTGATTACCTTGTTCTATTCTGACATTATAGTTCATTCCTTTATTCTTGTACGCATTGATTATATTTTATTGTTAGTATTACCTATTCTCTCATTGTTCTTGATTATCAGTTATATCCTCATCGTAGATAGCATCTTCTATTCTACTGCTTTATAATTTTTGTCAATTAATTAGAACTGCTATTGGGTTGTACTTCGCTCCATTCCTGACTGGAAAATATTTTTTAGAGGATCCGGGAGATTGGTGTCCGACATACTACGGACCTTAGCCTATAGATGGTGCAGACTTGGACCCACTAGTTCTGGAGTGACTATCGAGAGATTTAGCCGGATTCACTAGTTAGCATAGTTAGTTCTCTTTAGCATTTTGGTACCGGATTTGTTTCCGGCATATATTTGTGTTTGGATATTATTTCTATTTGTTGTTGTTATATTTTTAACTGCTTAGTTATGTTAGACTTCTGTGATATCTTCTCGTGCCATAGAAATGTGATTGAGTATTGTGTTGAATTAAGTTGATTACTCTCTTCTTGGAGTTGAGATATTATTGGAGGTTTATGCTTTATAGTGAGATAATTAGATAGTATAGTTGACCAAGACATCGTTCTATCGCCGATGCTGCGGCGTAGGCTGGGCGTTGTTCCCGACTTGCATCCCTACACCGGGTGCGGGTCATGACAGGATACAAGAAATCTAAACTAAGAGCAAATGTGTGCACAATAATGTGAAGTGAGTCCAGCAAGAGTAAATATAATGAGTCTAGTCCATAAAGTATAAGTAAGACCAGTTAAGAAATGTAAGTGAGTCCAGACTAGAAAGGATAAACTAGTGTCTCTGAAATACCTATTTTGACATGTAAACGGCTAGGGGTAAGTACAGCTCACCGCACATTGGGTGTGCGGCAACTATCATTCCAGATTAGACCAGAGGGAGTGATTCCAGATTTGGGAATATTTACATGTCTACTCGAATATTTCCCCGCCTCGACTAGTACAATTGAATCCAAAACCTGACACATAATATAAATATGAGTCCAACCAGAAACATGAGTGATGCCTGTAGTGAGTCCTGATATGATGCCAGTAGGTGATTCCAGAAATAGAGGTCAGAAATATGAAGTATATGTGTCGCAAGTAAATGAATCCAAAAATACTAGTCAGTGTCGTGCCAGAAAATCAGATAATACTATACTAGAAGCTGAATCATAATAATTATCAGATAATAAAAACTATCAGAGAATGTACTCACTTGACGTCTTGAGCAACTAGCGAGGATCGAGGTCCGAACTGGCGTCGCAAGGACCTATTATGAAAAGCAAGGTTAAACAGGGTTCTAAAGAGTTAAACAGATATAAAATAACTAAAAACAAGCTTTTAGGGCTGTTCTAGGTCAAACGGACCAAACCGGTGAAATCTGGGTCAAAAAGTCAACCCGGGGTCCAAAAAGTCAACTCGAGGTCAAAACTAGGTTAAAGTTTGACTTTGGCGGTCAACCGGGTCAACTACGGTCAACTCTAGGTCAAACTAGGGTGCCCCTAAAATTTTAGGTCAAAACTAGCTCATTAAGCTGGTAAACCCACAAACT
>JAYESA010000009.1:103796130-103798630 GCA_036927795.1 Iris macrosiphon
TGTATCTTTTGCTGTTAGACACCATCTTGTTGCTGAACCTTTAGCTAGACTCTGCAAGATCATGACCGAAGGTGGTATCATCCTAGTTAGTGATGTCTGCAGAGACCAGAGAGTTTCCTTGGGTGGCCGGGAGTTGAGTGTATGTCTACTCGTAATGCCACTTCCGAGCTACGATATTGTACTCGGGATGGATTGGTTGAGTATGCACCGTGCTAGTATAGATTATCGTGGAGGCAGAGTGTTATTTAGTCCGCCGGGAGAGCCAGAGTTTGAGTTTGTCAGAGGAGCAGCGGAGCAGAGCAAGGGAGTCTTCTACGAAGCCCTGGTGGTAGAGCAGAGGTTGCCACATACATTGATAGTGGAGTTCATGGATGTCTTTCCGGAGGAGTTACCAGGGTTACCTCCAGACAGAGATGTGGAGTTCTCTATAGACTTGGTGCCAGGCGCAGAGCCGATATACCATCACGTCTATAGAGTCACCAACAGTGAGCTGGTAGAGTTGAAGAAGCAGGTGGATGAGCTTCAGGACAAGGGATTTATCAGATCTAGTTCTTCTCCGTGGGGTGCTCCGGTACTTTTTGTGCCGAAGAAGGATGGATCGATATGGATGTGTATCGACTACAGGGCTCTGAACAACCTCACAATCAAGAACAAGTATCCGCTGCCGCGTATTGATGATCTCTTTGACCAGTTGAGCAGAGTGAGGGTATTTTCCAGGATTGGTCTGAGGACAGGCTACCACCAGGTGAAGGTCAGGAGGGAGGATATTCCGAAGATGGATTTTCGGACCAGGTATGGACAGTATGAGTTCATGGTGATATCATTTGGGTTGACTAATGCCCCGGCAGTATTCATGAATCTGATGAACAAGGTGTTCCATCAGCATCTGGACAAGTTTGTGGTGGTGTTTATAGATGACATCTTGGTGTATTCGAAGACCCCAGAGGAGCATGAGGAGCATCTGAGGATAGTGTTGGAGACTCAGAAACGAGAAGCTTTATGGAAAGCTTTTGAAGTGCGAGTTCTTCCTCGACAAGGTTGAATTCCTTGGTCATGTGGTGACAGGAGAGGGGATCTCGGTGGATCCGAGGAAGATCATGGCAGTTGAGGCATGGAGTGCTCCGAGTTCAGTAGCAGAGGTCAGGAGTTTCCCGGGGCTGGCAGGTTACTACAGAAGATTTGTTCAGGATTTTTCCTGGATTGCAGAGCCGTTGTCTAGGCTGACCCGGAAGGACCTGGATTTTATTTCGTCCGAGGAGTGCCAGGTCACCTTTGATGAGCTGAAGATGAGGTTGACGACAACTCCAGTGTTGACGTTGCCATCGGGGTCTGGAGGAATCACTATCTATAGTATCGGGGAAGGGACTGGGTTATGTGTTACAACAGAATGGGAGGGTGATTGCCTATGCTTTCAGGCAATTACGTCCTCATGAGAAGAACTACCCTACCCATGATTTAGAGTTTGCAGCGGTCATCTTTGCTCTGAATTTATGGAAACACTATTTATACGGAGAGAATATGGAGATCTTCACTGACCACAAGAGCTTGAAGTATGTGTTTACCCAAAAAGAGGTGAACATGAGTCAGAGGAGATGATTGGAGTTGATGAAAGACTTTAACATATTATTGCAATACCATCCAGGGAAGGCGAACGTAGTTGTGGATGCTCTGAGCAGGTATCTGGTAGCTATGTGCCTGACTACAGATCATTATCTTCTGGCAGATCTAGAAAGCTTGGGCATTGAGGTAATAGTGCCTGGAGTTAAGATACAAATGTGGGGACTGCAGATTCAGTCAGAGTTGATAGACCGGATCAAGTCTACACAGTTTGAGGATGAGTCCCTGAGGAGCATCAGGGCGCAGGTTCAGATTGAATTATCAGATGATTTTACCATTGCTGATGATGGTTCATTGTGGTACGGTACCAGGTTGTGTGTACCGAGTGGGTCATTGCTCGAGAAGGTTCTTTAGGAGGCGCATCGATCCCAATACTTTATGCATCCAAGTGCCAACAAGATGTATAAAGATCTGAGAGAGCATGTATGGTGGTACGGGATGAAGCGGGAGGTAGCGCACTTCGTATCCCGATGCTTAGTGTACCAGCAGGTGAAGGCGGAGAGACAGAGGCCAGGAGGGTTGCTCCAGCCGTTACCTATTCCGGAGTGAAAATGGGAGCATGTGACCATGGATTTTGTTTCTGGGCTTCCCCGTTCTCCAGGAGGGAATGATGCAATTTGGGTCATCGTAGACAGGTTGACCAAATCAGCCCACTTTCTACCATTCAAAGTGGGTACGTCTACGGAGAGACTAGCAGAGATGTATGTGCGCCAGATAGTCAGACTGCATGGAGTTCCTATGAGCATAGTATTAGACCGGGACAGTCGCTTTACTTCGTATTTCTGGAGGAGTCTACAGGCTAGCTTGGGCACCCAGCTCAAGTTTAGTACTGCATATCACCCATAGACAAACGATCAGTCAGAGAGGACCATTCAGACACTCG